>VZSG01001058.1:106710-118660 GCA_013398315.1 Nothoprocta pentlandii | reverse complement strand
CAAATGACATAAATACGTTTATAGATAAAAGACTATAATTGATCTTGGTCAAAGAATACAATCTCCTGTCCTGAAAGTGAATTCTAGTTTCCTGTATGGTTTAGAAACAATTTTTTTTCCCTCTTAGGTTTTGATTAAAAGTTATTGTTTTCTGTTTAGCTACCAAAAATCCCTACATATTTAAGTGCAGAATCTCAGAGTAACTGCCTGAGATATGTCTGGATCAAATGCTAAGCCTCATTTTGTATTTAGGAGCTGAGCAAGTTTCATCTTGCCTAAATCACAGTATCTGAAATGACCACCCTGCTTTTATCTCTGCACTGTTCTTAAGTGGGACCGTCTCCATCACTGGCTCAGCACCTGGAAACAGTGAACTTTCTACACAGTGTCAGACAGGGTTGATCCAACTGCAGCCTCTAAGCCGGTTATCACAAAAACAGGGTATGTTGAAGCAGGTTCCTTCCCTTCAGGGGATGTTCCTCCATCCCAAAAGAGCGAGCAAGGAAGGGAGAGAAGCTTTGTTTTGTCTAAGGCACTATCAAAGGCTCCAGCTTGGAAAAGAAACTGGAACTGGGATATTTTAGATTTAGGGTACTTTACAAAGAGTATAAATCTGAAAGCTTTTAAGGTCAAAAAAAAAAAGGCTTTCTTAAGAAATTGTGTATTTCCTGCTGTGCTGCCACAGAAGGAGTTAAATGAGGCACCTGTTTGCAGGCAAGTGAATGGCATGCCCTGACTAGAAGCATGGAGAATATCTATATGCAGATATGGGGGCACAGGGAGTGCAAGCCTGGCTTCTAAGATGATGGGGTTATGTATCCTTGTGTCCTGAAGAAGGGTAAGGAAAGCAGCTGTGGCTGATTAAGAGACTCATAACTGGACACAGTCTGGACCCTGAGGCTAGATACATCATGGAGCCAAACATCCTGGGTACTCACCATGCCCTGACTCTCAAAAGCAATAAAGAACCCTGGTAAAAAGCTTTAGAGTCACCTGGAGGCTAAATAAACTCCAAGCATACATCAGTGACTCCAGTACCAAATTTTTCTGACCTACAAGGTTCACCATGACCCCTATCTGCTTGCTGAAAAAGGAACGAGAACTTCGTATCTCATCATCCACAAATCACTCGCATCCATCCCTTTCTCTGTGATGAATCTGGTGACTGCAGTCCTTCTTCCTGGAGTCAGAGGAGTTCAAAGGGACCAAGGCTGATGGGAGCAAGGGAGGGTGGAGGTGTCTGTTCGCTGTGTTCAATCCAAACCACTCATCTGAGATAGTCCTTGTTTTAGGTCATTTCCAAAGCCAACTGTCTCCAGCCTTCCCTGTACCCTGGACCTAAGATAAACTGAACAAGTGTGAAGGTTACAGAGGCTTAGAGGAGCTGCTAGCCCTATGGAGGAGGGAGTTTCATATCATTTCTTCCACATTAACTCTCTGAGGATCCAAGAAAGTGGATGGAACTCAGCCTTGATTTTGGGGGCAGACTCCATGGGATTAAGATAGCAGAGACCTACCTTCATTGGTTTTTTGCTGCATGAGGTTTAATTCTGCCTATGGGAGGTGAGTTCAGAGGATTCCTGGGCAACGCCACAGCTGGAGCAACTTCCTGTGACAGAACCAACCTTTCCCAGAGTCTTCATCCAGCACTGGGAGACTCCTGGCCATAGTCCCCATCAAGTACCCCATTTCAGCACTTCTTGAGCTTCAACACTGCAGGTGAGGGCTATATGGGTTGGAAGGGCTTGCAGTTTGCCTGAAAAAAACAGGAAGAGCAAAGGGCTTCTGCCATAGGTGACATGAACAATCTTCAGCTTTTGCCAGGAAAAATCCCATGAAGTTTGACAAACTACACTTGTGTTCTAGACTAGTGTTTTGGAGGCCTGGATGGATCTATCCTTCACAAAAACACACAGATATGCACACCAAGTCACTCTCCTCCCTCTCCAACAGCCTCCCTTTCCCTCCTGTGGGTTCTCCTTGTGCACCTATGAGACCGAGCTAGGTCTGAGGGCTTCTCCCTAGGACCAGAGCATCAGATTTGGGATGAGAGAGCAGAGAGGTGATAGCAGGAGACCAGAAATCTTGGGGGGAGAGGGAAGGGTTGTGCAGGCATCCAGACAGGATGAGCCTGTGGGGGCAGGTGCTGTCCGCCCTGCCCTACGTGGGCTGCCAGGTATGGGTGCAGACAGGCCTTGAGGGAGTGGTGGTCAAAGGAGGCAAATCAAATGTTGGGGAGTTTTAACAAGGCAAGGTTTACAAGGAGGGCGTGAGCATGTGTGTGTGTGTGTGCGCACACACCTGCACGAGCTGACCCAGGAGCAGATGCGTCACAGAATCACAGAATCACAGAATATTCAAGGTTGGAAGGGACCCCTAGAGATCATCTAGTCCAACCTTCCTGCTCAAGCGGGAAGGTAACACCTAGAGCATGTTACCTCTCCCTGCAGACCTGGCTTCACCTGCCTTCGCTGTGAAGACTGTAACATTATTAGGAAGGAATGTGAGGAAATGAGTAGAATAGATGACAAAAGAGAAAAGTGTGATTGTGTATAAATCCATGGGACACCCGTAGGTTGGATAGTCTCTATGTTAATGCAGAAAGCACAGAGTTGAAAGCAAAAATGACACTAATACCTGTTGGTAGAAGTGACCAACCAAAGGTTTGGAATGGCTTCTGGATGGAGTTAGATGAGTGGCTAAGACTCTTAGGCTTCAAAAATAAACCCTGTGCAGGTTGGAGGGGAATGTGTCAGAGTTCTGGAAAACACAATCCAAAGAGAACGTTTTCCTGGAGAAGGTGAATAAAGAATGACTATTCTCACCGGCTCATGTCACAGTGCTTCTGTTACCAGCCTTAAAACAAAAGGAATTGCTTTGTGTGTAATCACGAGGAATCACGTGTGTCCGTCTAGTTGGGAACTCATTGTTCTTAAAGCATATATGAGTTCAGAATGAGATCGGATGAATTTCCCCAGGGCACTTCCATCATCAGCTGTGAAAAAAACCCACTAGGAAGAAAAACAACTCAGTTGTGCCCTGGTGCCTATACTTCAGGCTTCCTCAGCCTAAACGCAGCCCTGCTGTCATCGTAAGCAACAGCTACTGATCCCTGATATCCATCACCTCCCAGGCTGGGGCACAGGAATGCAGAAGCTCAATTCAACCGCTTACACATAGGCTTCCAGTGACTTTGCAGACGCTCTGGGGTATCAGAGGGCAAGCAAAGGCTCAGCTGTTCTCCTGCAGTGATAGCTGGAAGCCAACAGACTATGCTGTGCTACCTACATCTGTGTGGTCAACTGATTCACATCCTCTGCCAACCTTACTGACGAGAACATCACTGACTGCAATGGGATTTTAGATTTCTAGCACAAAAGCTCTTATTTTCATAAATGTCTATGTTTAGGAGTCTGTTGAACCTCCATCTAAATGTCTTACATAAGGCAAGACAAGTACTGCTCTTAAATATGATGGGTAGTGATCAATGGGATGGCAGAGAAGAGTTAAGGCAGGACTTTGGTGCACTTAGGTGGAAGATCTGCACTGAGGTGACTTTACATCTTTCAGAAGGGCTTGGGTGAATTCTTACCCCTCCAACACTACTGGAACCCAATGCTTCTTTAGTAGCTCCCAACTTGCAACAAGGAGAAGAGAGGAAAAACAGATAATAAAAGGGCAAAGAAGCAGTCAGTGGGGACAGAAGAGATGTCTCTGTCTAGATGTCTACTATCAGTAGTAAAGCAGCCTTTACTACTGATAGGCTGCATGCATGACCAGGCACGCCTGACCCCTAGCTTGGAAGGAATTGAGGATATGCACACAAGAATGCAATCTACAGGGAGAAGACTGAAAACGGAGAAAAGCTTGGATAAGGAACCCAGGCAGAAAGACAAAATGCAGAAAAGCTAGATGAGGAAACTCAAGAGAAGGTATCCAGCTAGACACAAGCCTTGCCAGGTCAGATAATGCAGATGTGTGCACAGGGCCCTGAAAGCCTGATGGTCTTTCAGAAATGGCTTCACATCTACTAAAGATGGTCAGGATGGGAAGCACATGGGACTGGGTGGACCACTTTGGAGCCCTCTCTTCACTCCAGCACAGTTCACCTTTCCTTCATCCTCCTCCCTGAGATACAGCATGATTTCTGTCCCTTTCCAACAGCAGAGGACAGGAGTAATTCCTTCTGGAGAATCTGCAAGAGGGAATTTCAAGCAGGCAGGAGGTAATTACCAGCTCTGGAATTTCTCCAGGCCATCCACTTAACATGCAAGGAGCAAACAACAACAACCAAAAAAAAAAAAAAGGCAAGGGGATCTTTGACCACAAATAGTCCCAGGAAGTTGGCCTGAGCACACTCCCTTTATTTGCTTGAGCACCTCGGTGGGGATGAATAGCTTTGAGCAGTTCACAGGTTTGAGTCAGAGCCGGGCTGTGGTGCACCTATGCTGGAGAAAACCTTTCTTCCCCAGCCTGCTATTCCTCTGGGAGGAGACACCACACCCCTGATGGGAAAGCAGGTGCCTGGGGTAACGGGGGCGGGGAGGAGAGTGCATGTCAGGGTTTAATCAAATAATGCGTCCACCCATCCTGTGATTTTCTCTGGAAGCCCAAACCGGGAATTTTCCAACCACCTGGCCCTCGTTTTCCAATGCGCATTTGCCTTGGTGATGTGCCCTGCTCTGTGCTCATCTCCCCAGTGCTGCAGGAGGAGGAATGAGGAGGGAAGGACATGGAGGCACCTCTTGAACCAAGCCCCTGCCCTCCTACCTCTTCTGCTGAGGGTCCTTGGGTGCTGCTGATAGGGTCTTGGTCCTGTGCTCAGGCAATGGCTGCGCCGCGAGTCAGGATCACAGCCGATGGGAGCCAAGGTCAGGCGTGAAGGTGACCACTCAGGACCACAAGCATCTCCTGAGAAGGCAAGTTTGGAGACAGCTCCCATCTCCTGGCTACCAGCTCACCTCATGAAAAGTCAAGGTTTTGCTGGTATATACTTTTTGCTTGGGTGCTTCTGAAACCCCACCAGAGCAGTTGAACCAAGTACAGACTTTTCTGTTGTGCTTTCCCCAGATGTCTCCCCTAAGACCTCTTTACCATGCTGAAGTCCTCATCACTTCATAGAGAGTTGAGTGCATTTATCTCCTGCCCCACAAACTCCTACAATGTGCATTACTTCACCTGTAGAAAACCAAGTTACAGAGAAAACACAGCACAGATCCCTAAAGCGATTAGGATCTCCCTTGTTCAGATATCTCATGTTTGGGCCATGGCCAGAGAACTCTTAAGAAAACTGAAGAGGATCTTCAGATTGCAAACCCTAGCACAAACCTGCTAGCCAGCACTAGCGAGGAGAAGGGATGAGCACGTAAAGGCTTTGGAGTGTCTCAGTTGAGTGCCCAAACTGCAGAGACTGACCTGTCTTCTGCACCATCACCCACCCCATTTGCCTGCCCCAAAGCAGGGAGAACACAACCTTCCCTATGAGATGTTTGTCTAACCTCTGCTTCAAACTCTGTAAGGCCAGAGGTGCCACCCCCTGTCCCCCAGGCAGCTGATTCTTGCCCCTCATTGTCCTCACCGCTGTATTAGTGCTCTTCTGCACATGTGGACACAGAGAGCAAATGCAGTCACCTTTTACAGCCTTAGAAGCAGTATCATCTCTCCTCTAAACTAAACAGCCTTATTTTCTGCCCCTTCCCAATGCAGCATCCTTTACTTCTTGATCATTCTGGAATTTGGTCTCTTGGGCGACACACTTGCACCAACTTTCTTTGTGTTTAGCTCCTTTATGCCCTTGTAGGTCCCAGTTCCCCATGGACGCTCTTCTTGCAAGTGCCCCTCAGCACTATGGGGCTTGTGGCCTTGGCAGCTGCTCTCACCTGGGTGATTCCCACTGCAAAGCTTCGACCACTACTTTTCCCATCAAAGCAAAGCCTCAATTACTCAGGCTGAGAAGTTACCTCGCTGCTGGCAGAAGCAACAGTCTATTTGTACCACACTACTGAATCAGGAGGGGACAGGTTACAAGCACATAACACTTACATAAAGGCCCTTTGGTTACTGCCAGAGAGCCTTGGGTGTCAACACTAAGTATTATATAATGCATATATGACATACAGTAACATAATACTGGTTTATACTTGCCACATCACACCAAACCTCCTCTTCTTCTACACATAAGGAAGGACCAGCCCAGTCTGGGATGTTTTCCTGGGTACCAGCACCCACACGTATCTTTTGAAAGCCCAGAGGAGGAACACATGGATGGGATACACCTTCATCTCCTGAACAACCACCCTAACCCTAACCCTGAGCAACCATCCAGTGGTTGTTCACACTCACTCTAAGCAGGAATCCTTAGTTTGCATCCAGCCTTTCTTTCAGAGGTCTAATGTTGCCCTGCTGCTGCTTCTTTCCTCTTTCTCCTGGAATCTCATTTTCTGCTGAGCAACAGCACGTAATAGTAGCAGAAATGGAAGGGACATTCAAATAAATATAACTATGCTAGGAGGATAAAGCAGTGGCTTTAAATCTCCTCCAAGTGAAAACTAAGCACACGGTTTCTCCAAGGCAAGACTCCAGCTACTGTCTAACAGTGGGATGACAGAATGATCGCTGGACCCTCCTTCAGGAAAGCCACCCTGTCCCTCAGTGGCAGACAGGGAGAGGCAGCAGACTTATGGCTTGAGCTGCTCGACTTGGACAATATCCTGCTTGCTTTGGGGATGGCAGCAGGCCCGGTGGGAGCTACGTGCTGACCCGGGGTGCTCTGGGCTTGCACGGCTCATCCTGCCGTTGTCACCTCGGGAGCCTCTCCGAGTGCATGACCCCAGGTGCATCACTTGGTTTCTCCATGACTCAGATTCCTATGAAGTGGGACTTGTACTTCCTTGCCTCGGAGCAGGAGGGCAAAGGTTGGCTAAATGCCCTCAGATACCGGCAATCTCCACTTGGATATACAACCATCATGCAGTGGAGCCTCCCAAGCGATTTGGTAATGCAACCAAAAATGGTGATGCCTTGGCCCCAGCTGGGCTCCTTCTGAACCATTCCCAAGAAACAGCTTTTGGCAGAGCATGGAAAAGGTGTCACTGAGCTGTGGCTCACGTAACATCAGGAAAAAAAATCACAAACACCCCAACGAGCCTGCTCGGCATCTTCCAGGACTTTGTATAATGGGAGCAAGGAGAGTCCTCCCCGTAATTGCTCAAGGAGTGGCCCATAATGTAATTAACAAGGGTACTTTAATTAAGGACCCAGAAGAATGATGCTCAAAACAAAGCCATCTCCTCTGTGAGGGGGGAGAAGACATATATATATTTATATATAGTTTATATATATATATAGTTATGTATATATAACGTTATATATAAATTTATATCTATATATATATACACACACTATATTATATATCTAGAAATAAGTGAGGCTGTGGTGGCGGCTGCAAGTTCCAAGGGCTGAGGATGTTCGTTTGGTCTATGTCCTATCATTACGTGCCGTGAAATCACCCGACATCAAAGGAGCATGAAAGGCACGCGGTGAATGCCGCTTCGCCGTAATTGTCTGGAAAATTAAAGCTGAGTCGTGCCAGCCATTGTGTGAGGAATATCCTCGGGCAGGAAGGTCGCTCCTGGAACAAGTAGGTGGGTCTAGCAGCCCGGCAAGGCAGCGTTTCCAAACAACTGGCACTCCACAGCTGATTCCCTTGCTTGGAAAGGGTTGTTTCATCCCCCTCGTTGGTGAAGGGTCACCCTGGGGCTTGGATGGCCAAGACAGAGCCTGAGGAACTTACTCATCCTTTGTGCCCTCTTCCTCAGGTCAAAAAAAAAATACATATTGATAGGAGTTTCCTTGGGTAAGGAATGAATAAACAGCCACTGAGGCCAGGGAGAGTGGAGCCAAGCCGGGGCTTAGCAAGGACTTGAGGATTTGTCCAGCAACAGACATTTTCTGTTCTCGAGTGCTCTTTTCCAGTCCTGGTTTAAGTGATTCAAACAGCAGAACATTCACAGCCTCCTTCATTCATTTTGATGCAGATCTCAAGCCTTAGCCCTTCTTTCCTGACCTGGAATGACCTCTTGGAGAGCAATGCTGGTTCCCACTTCATTTTCACCACGGCTATAATGCATGCACCAAGCTGCATGGGCATCACAAGCTCTGCATGGTCTTCCTGCAGGAGGGCAATGCCTGGACTTCAGCAGCACATCCTCACAACCAAAACATGATGGGGAGAGAACAGCACTCACTCAGTGCTTATGGAGGACACCTGATGGAAGAAGCCAATGCTGAAAGAGGCAGGGATCACCTTCCAAGCTTGCACGGAGCAGCGACCCAGCACCATGCTGCAGCTTTGAAAAAACTGCACGCCAGGCCCCAAAGAAGCCTTGACTTTTTTTTTTTTAACTTTTTTTTTTTTTTTTTTTTTTTAGGAGGAACATTGCTCTTCTGCCCTGGCTTCACTTCAGTTCTTCTGTCTAGTCCCGCTTGCTGTTGCAGTTTCGCTTGGAGATGTTCCTTACCTCCCCTGGGATGTTTAAAAACTAGTCTGGACAAAGTACAGGACAGAGGAACAAGCACGTAGGGGTAGAGGGATGGAGTAAATTACTTAATGAGTTTTTTCCCAGCCCTAACGCCTGTGATCGTATGACTTCACCTCCTAAACAAGCTGTTGCTTAACACTGCTGGCACCACTGCGTTCCACCCCAGAGATGACCGCATTGCAATGGGAGGTGAGCAGGCCCCCTCTATTTATGACCTGCAAAATGATTTATGATCTATTGGAATGAAAAGTGCAATATGAATGTCAGGTATTATAAACTGTTATTACGCTTCTGCTTCTGAAAACGCTCCCCTTTTGAGTTTTTGAACTATTTAATGGCAAGATAATATCCACAGCAACAACCCAAATTACAGGCTGCTTTAGGCAACTCATTAATATTGTTTTATAAATGAACATAATATTCCCGGGCAAAAGTTGAAAGTGCTTAAACCCTCTTCTTTTATTTTTTAATGGCAAAATACCCAGAAACAATTTTCAACATCCAATAATTATGATTATTAATAACTCACATTTATGTAGCACCTTTGATCGTAAAGCATATTACAAACAATTGTGTATATATGCAAGCACACACACACGTGCAGAACCAGTATCTCCGCATAGCACCGGGCTATCAATCCTCATATCATGCACGGCAGCAGAGATCCCAGAACATTTTGTTTAATGCCACCGTTTTTGCCTACATCAGCTCGCAACCCCATACATGGGGGAAGTCACCTTGCCTGATTTCAAAAATCATCCCTATGTGACAGCTTCACAAGACTTATCACATGCAACCAGAATGGCAGCAGGAATGTTAGGGGGGTTGTTTTGATTTTGTGCTGCTTTTTTGGGTTTTTTTTCTTTGTTTTTAAGGCTGCAATATGATTCGCAAAGCTGGAGTTGAGCCAGCTGGGGATCCCACCCCTACTCTTACACAATTGCCATGGGGTCTTTGCAGGATTACAGAAGTGGCCAGGCACTTGCTTTTTCCATCTCATCCAGGGATTCTGTTTGTTCCACTGTCACCTGTATAAGTCTCAATGCTTCCTTAGAGGCAATCTACTGAAAAACCAGGCAGATACAACATAACTGAAGATCTTGAAAGAACCCCAAAATACTATGTGTACCACTAAACTACATGATTTAGACGTGGCCCTGCTGCTCTACAGGGCTCAGAGGTCTCAGCATCTGGTGGCAGCCCCACAAAGGGCAGGTAGAGTCCAACACAGGGGACACCTCCAGCCCCATCTACGAGGACCACCCTGGCAGGACAGGGCCAGCAGCATTTTCCAAATGCATTCTGCAGTCCCCAGTGGTTCTTGTTCATTTACATCACTTTGGAAAGACCTTAGTGATAAAATTTGCAGATCCTGACCCACATGGATGTTTCGACAGATGTTTCCTACTTAAATCCCCAGCTCAGCCCCTGGTCCCTGCTATCCTTGCTAGGCCTAATCCAGGCAAGATTTAAACACAGGCTTCAGTTCACCTCTAAGTCGAGGCAGTATTTGACTCACAGGGGCCCACAAGCAGAGATTAAGGTAGGAGCCCCAGACCTCCTCCCACCCACGCCCTGGATGAGTTACGCTGATACTTATCTTAGCTTCATGGGGCTCCTTTAGCTAAAAGCCTCAGAAAATTACCACTGTGGCTCACTCCTAAGAGAAGCTCCATGATGACAGTCCTCCCAGAGACAAACCGGAGCAGCTGGTCTGAAGGAAACAGGGTGCTGCAGAGTGAGGATGCTTGGAGGACGCTACCCTTAGGCAGGAGGGATGGACAGGGCAAATAGAGGCTGCACAGAAAAAAATAGGGAGGTAGAGGCTGAATTAATTGTGAGGGGTGAACCCAACCCAACCAAAATCTGAATCCCGCAGCAAAATCTGATGTGCATTGTGTGAATGTTCAACCTGCATAACCATCCCCTTGGATGGAAGTGTGGACTGGAAAAGACTCCCAAGTGTGCTGCAAGGATGCTGGGGTTGCTCTGGGGCAGCAGCTTTTCAGAAAGACATGGATCCATTGGTGAAACTCCTGCTTAGGGTGAAGGGGAAGAGTGGATGTGGTCAGCAGGGAGGGAGCAGCACGGGAAATACGGATGGTTGGTCTAGAAAAGTCAATGGGAGAGAGATGAGGATCTGCTGCTACGAGGAAGCGACTAATCTAATCTTCGTGCCCTTGGTGGTTAGGACGAGGAGTCCTACATTTAAATTCCAGCAAGGGAGATTGATGTGAGACACTAGGGAGAACATAGATAAGGAAAGAGAAGAACCGGAATAGATTGGCAGGAAGGTTTTCAGGAACAATTTAGACAATATCGCTCAGCAGTGACGTAGGTAGCGCTCATCCTGCCCTGTGGCAAGGAGGTGGACTACGAGACCTCCTGTGTTCCCTCCCTCATCTCATTTCTATGTCTGGGTGTCTTCTCAACCCGCTTTGTAGCCTCATCTCAGCAAGACCCTGGCCCAAGCCAGGCCACAGAAAAAAGGGCAGATGGAAAGCAAGGCACGAAGTGGCAGCAGACCCATTTGCCCACCACGCTGTTATTCTGGGGACAGCAATCACATGCAAACATGACACAATTTGGGTTTTTTGGGATTCCTGCAGGAATTAAGGCCTCCTGACTGGATGGGACACAGGGTTACAAGAACCTGGGACCTTCAAAACCAAACAGCCCAAGGCAAGAAGCCTCCTCTGCCCTCACCAGCCCCACCACCACCTCTACCCTATTTTTCATACAAGCAGCAACAGCCACAACGCAGACTTGGAGGAAAAAATTGGTCACTGCTCAGGAAAGAAACTGCGGAAACCTGAGCTTCTTTTTTCTGTATCCAATGTTATCCACAGGGATGCTTTTCCCCCCCTAAATTCATTATTTGCCTTTATAAATATATACTATATATATATATATGTATGTATGACTATTTTAAAAGAACCGGCGCCAGAGAGGAACTAGACAGATAAGCAATGGGAAGCTGCTTTCCTGACCTTGTGGGCCAGGTTTTCTGGCGTGGCGCGAGCCCAGCTCCCTCCATTGTACTCCTTCCAAGGAGACCAATTTTCACCCACCGAGGATAATAGAGCTAGGCTCATTTACACCAGCTGATGAGCTGCCTTATGACTGTCCAAGATCCCAGATGTGCGTTTCACAACAGCAGAGCCCTTGGTATCCTGGCCAAAATCTAATTTGGGTTAATTATGTTCTGTCTCCTTAAATTCCCCCTAAGGTTTCAATTGGATTCTTCTTCACTTCCTGCCCTAACCTGTTGTGTAGCGTTGATGTGCAGAGTTCAACAGCTGCTTTGTTCCATCCCACACTTAATAGCTCCCCAGACAGCTATGGCTCTGAAAATAAATTGGAAATTGTTTCCTCATTATCAGGAAGGTGCATTTCCAGAGCTACCTAAA
>VZSG01001058.1:73026-91001 GCA_013398315.1 Nothoprocta pentlandii | reverse complement strand
TTTTTTTTTTTTTTTTTTTTTTTTTTTTTTTTTTTTTTTTTTTTTTTTTTTTTTTTTTTTTTTTTTTTTTTTTTTTTTTTTTTTTTGTCTTCTCACCTGGGACACTTCCAGACCTGGAAAAACTTGTTCCAAGTGAAAAAGGGTGTATTTGTTGCCAGGAAAACACAAGTATTGCAACCCACCCAAGAATTTCACAGAAGGGCTTCAGATCCTGGCCTCCCCTGCAGGGCCACCATGAGCCTCTAATGAGACATGATTTCTCTTCACCTTCACGTAGAGTTCGATTTCTCACTGCCAATACTAGGATTCTCCATTTGATGTCTACTGCAGGTCTCAGCTTTCTTCCACTGGGTGGATATGACCATGTCAAGAGAAGTGGAGCACCGGCGTTGACATCTGTCGCCTCGTCTACAGAGGAAAGTTTTGCCCCGGGTGAAGATGTTCAGATTGGGTTGGGTTGCATGTTTTCCAGTGGGTTCTAGTCCCTATCAGCTTCACCCATTTAGTAGGCTGGTGTTAAACAAGTTCAGAGGCAGGTGTGGCCCCAGCAAGGAATTTCTTTGGCTGTGGGAAACTTGCACCGAGAAGGAGTTTTTGCAATGCTTGTCTGGGCATGTAGGAAGCCTGTCCCCAAGGTCCCATGAAATCTTTGGAGGGAGATATTAGCATTGCCTAACAGAACAGCACCCAGAATGAAACAACTGGTGGTACCCAAAGAAAACTCTGATACTACAAATGACCAATTAATTAGAAAACTCATTAGTAATATCAGGAAACAGTATGAGAATCTTACATGCTTTAGCAAGCCAGGTCTGGACTGTAATCATGGGAGGCCTTGATCTTACAAGGTCAGAGCCCTTCACACCCTTTTTTTCCTCACGACTAGGATGCAGCCACTGTGACCATCCAGCTGTGCTGTGACCACATCCAACAAGTGATCCAGCGTTGTAAGGGAAACACTTAAACTTCAAATTTCAGAGGAGGAGAATAGCCCAAATCCTTCTCAGAATCTCACTGTGATTCTCCCTTATAAACACATGCTCATGCCATCCAGGTCCCAAACATGCGAAGAAAGCCTCTGCTAGGTCCATCCTTCTCAATCACTCAGAACCAGTGAAAAGCTCAGACGAACAACTCTGGTTCCCCTCAGGGCTCTGCTTCTAAACTACAACATATTGTAATGCCCACCCTGTTCTTCAGAAACATATAGAAATTCCTCATCTCTCAGTCTGCAGTGACTCGGCAGTGCAAATCCTGAGCTACTTCCCATCTGAGAGAAGAGTCTGAAACGCAGCCTTCATCTGCCTTGTCCTTCTGTGGATTGCACATGACTCAGGCCAAGGACTGTGTTCATACAGCACCAAGCACAATCAGACCATCATGTTGAATGGGACCTCTAGCAACTTAAAAATACAGATCAGATGGTGTCCCTGTAGCACCTGAGTAGCTGTGCTGAAGTACTCCAGAACAATAGTCTCCAGCTTACCTTGCCTAGCCACTGTGGACATCCTTTGCTGCTCCCAGAAGCAGAGCTCCATACTGACTACTCCTTCAGTCCCCAAATACATATAACACCATGAGGATACTCTTTGCACTTGAAATATATTCCGAAAAGGTATGAATTTTGTTTATGTTACAGAATGGGCCAGTTCCAGCTCAGCCTCATGCTACATTGAAGGCTGGTATGGCCAGGAGTATAATTTGTGCATGGCAAAGCACTGGGCCCCAAAGGCATTTATTTAAGTTTGCTGACAGTATAAGGCAAATTACTCTTTATAAGCAAATATGCCAAGAGGGAACCATAAAAGCAATCAGCTGATGGCCAAGTGCTCATCTTTTGTTAAAAAAAAAAAAAAAAAAAAAAATCCAAAAACAACCAAAACAAACAAACAAAAAAACTCAATATTTTGCCCTGAATCTACTACATAATATTCACCAAACACAGGAGCAATCTGGGCAATTTCCACTGCATCGTTGGCTGCAACTTGAGGACCTGGCACCGCTTTTTAAAGTATTGTGCTTATGAGATTGCTGAGCTAGTTTCTCAGCAATTATTAATACTCCTTGGTTATGCACAGCTACTGCTTTGATGTCCTCAGTTCTCTGCACTCAGCACCAGTGTCCTGATCAGGAGGTGCAGCAGAATAATGCTTGGAGGTGGGTTTCTCACCTGAGGTTTTGCAATTATGTTCCTTTTGCAGTTCAAGCTCTTTTGCTTTCTCCACTAAGCCTGATTAATATCTACAGCCGCTTTGCTTTATATTGTTCCTCCTCACACTCAAAGGTGGTGCTTTTTCTATACATTCATTTATAAGTGTTTAACATGCAACCTGAAAGATTTTGCTAATCTTCCCTCAGGGTTCCTCCCTCCAAATGAGCAGAAGGGTGTTGCTAGTGTACATGCACTGCAGAAGAAGGCTAGAGAAAGAGGCATTTGAGCACCAAGTCTGTGCATAAACACTCCATCCATTCAGGTGGTCATGTGAAAAACAGCCTAAATAACCTTTTAACTATAAGTACAAGCTCCATGGTCTGCCCAGAGTAAAGCTTGCTCCTATTAGACCCTGTAGTGCTAGAACTGCTAGTAGATACCCCATCCCCAGCAATATTATTCTTTATCTGTCAAATCCCCTTCTCAGAAATACCTGCTTTTACAGATTTTTTTTTGCTCCTTATGTGCCAACTATCTGCACCAATACGGAGGCACTGCTATGTATGGATGTGAGAGATGTTTCAAAAGGCTGAGGTTTTTGCCTCTCAGGGAAAGCCAGGCTTCAGTCCTGCTCTTTGCCTAAGGCAAACTGAGAATACCTCATTTATCAGCCCCATGCTTGTAGGTCGCCTCCACAACGCTCCTAAGATCGCCGTGTTGCAACCATGCCCCAGAGAGTGGGTGAAGGTACCACACCACCCACCGCTGTCCATGGTACTTGGACCTCATGAGCCAGAGAGGAGAAGGTATCGCCTGGGCCTCCACCCAGGGACCACCACCCGTGCTCCTCTGCTCTTGGTGCAGGCCAGCACTCTCTGCACTTGCCTCCAAAAGTCACAGGAAGGGAGAGGGTTGATATCACCCTTAGTAAATACCTAGAGCTCAGAAATTCTCAAAGTTCAGTGCTAGGCTCTATGAAAACTAGTACACCTCAGCCTTTCACCAAAACCTGCTTCAGGGACCTTAAAAGACATATATACTTACGAATCAGCCCCATGCAGGGCATAAGCAAAGACAAGTCAGCTCTGTTGAACTGGTCGACAAGGTTACTCTTCCCATTAGATGACCAGGCACTGACAGCAGAGCTGCTCATGAATGTTCCTGAACCACTGAAGTTAACAGCTAGGATCTTTAATTTTTTTTAAAAAAGGCATAGATTTCAATGGCACCTAATCATCATATTGTAAGATAGTAGGTGTTTTTGAGTGTGCCATCTGTGTGGCAGGGCTTAGACAAGCGCAGCAGCTCCAAAAGCCAGTTCCTGTTTATGCACCCCTGCATTGTGAAGGGAACATAAATTAGGACATCAGTGAGTATCATGCACGTCCCATTAGCTGTTTGGTTTCCCTGCCTTCAAAACCAAACAATCAAACAAACAAACAAACTCTTTCTAACACTGACCTCCAGATTAAGAAGCCCATTCCCTCGTTCAGCATAACGAATGCATAGTTAAAAATTATTCTAAATAATTAAATAAAGCTTCTAATAGGCATGGATTTCGGCCTCCAGACTAGTAAAGGCAGATGAGCTGCAATTTAAAAATGCCTCTTTACACGGCACCTTCTTGGTGACTTTGGCCAGATGATTTTGTTCTCTGATAAACTGGCAGTACCCATCTAGAAAAAGAACAAGACAAGAATCTGTAATTTCCATTTAAGAAGTTAGCATGGAAATATAGCTGCAAAAATGTTTCACATGACATACATTTTCAGCAAACAAAACAGCAAATGCTCCATGGCAAAAAAAGACACATAGCAGGAGAACACCATGGAAGTGCTGCTAATAATCCATATAAGACTAAAAGAGAGGGAGGATTAATTCCAATGTACAGGTAAGAACTTTGCCCTGGCCACAGAGTGAGTCTGTGTAGAGCTGGATATTGACCCCAGGATCTCTTAGTCTCCAAAATCAGTAAATCTGCCCCAAATTGTCCTTTTTCTATGCCTGCCACAGCAAGCCCAGTCATCTCTGAGCACCCACCAGTCAGGTGCAAACGGGTCCAGTGATCAGATCCCCACATTTCTAAGTCTTTCTTGAGTCTGAAGAGAGCCTGGTCATTGATTCCTGCCCACCACCACTTTCAAAAACCACATTCACCACCCTCAAATGCCCCTCAGACCAAACCACAGCTCTCCTAAGGCTCACCAAAAAGGCCACCTGACTGTGGACTTGGGGCTTCCTCGCTGTGTTCCCCAGGGATGATGTGGTGGAAAAGCAGAGGAATTTCTTTCCACTGTCTATTTAGTCAAATCGTTTCTAAGGTTACAGGAAAACAGAAAGCCACCGAATACCACACTACCGCATCCAGACCAGGACTGGTTTTGAGTGATTACAACGGAAGTGCCTTTCTTGAACCGACTGCCTTACGATAGCACAACGTGCTAACTTGCTTTTATGAGAGCCCCATTATAATAAATAAATAGATAAATAAAACTACCATGGTTCACCTAAGCTAAAGCACCTAGATTTAGAGCTGTTTTCCAAGAGTCCTGTCTCTGTTGGCCCTATGAAGGAATTCCTGCCCATACCCTTCCAAAAGGTTACCAGCCTGAACAAGACTCCAAAACCAAAATAAATTCAGTTCAGCCCTATTATGTTCTCTCCAGTTTGTCACCGCTGCAAACTGGTTCCAAGAAGAGTGGAAAAGTGAGTAAAAAATATGAGATTTTAGAAAACAAAACAAACAAAAAGAAACCCACATTCTTTCAAGTTCTGCAAGTCATAATCATAAGTCAGAAATTTGAAGGAAAATAACTTGTCACAACAATATTTGCAGAACCTTTCTCTAGCTACAAAAAGCTCACATTCCTTGACTACAACATACCTGACAAAATTGGACGTCATCATTCCTCATGAAATCTCTTCAAAGAAGTGAGTAGGAAGGTGGACACAGAGGAAGATTTAAAAAAATCACATTTCAGATTTGGGAAAGATATAAATAAAAAACATTTGGACAGTTCTATGCTGGAATTAAAAAAAAAACAAGCAACTTCAATTTTCCATGCTTTCACCATTCTTCCTACTTTGCTTATAGTATTTTTGCTTTTTTTAATTGACAGCTGAACCAGGCCAGCATTGTGACATTCAATTGTCCATATAAACACATAGACCTTTGGACAGCACTCAACAATGTGTTGGCCCTGAGCATTCCCAGGTGAACTGGAATGAGTGGCAGTGAAGGTGTTGGGAATCACCAGATGCAGCTAAGCCCAAAAGTAGTTGCCTAAACCAGGAGCTCAGGGATCTAAAACATGACTTGAATATTGGATTCTGCTACCTGCCAGATCATTAAGAAAAATCTTTACAGTATTTCTATTGACTGGTGATGCTCACCAATCCATCCAATGACTGGTCATGCTCACTGATCCAAATGTGAGCAGGAGATGGCCCAGTATGGTCTTCTGTTCCAAGTTCACCTAATCAAATCCTGCAAAGGGAAATCATTCTCCAATAGTGAGAGGATGTGCTGTACCTCAGGACTCCCATATCCCACCTCTGCTACCTCTGAGTGTTAGTCTATAGAGACCAACCCAAGTCAGGGGGGTGACTTTGTTTCAGCTTAACCAAAACAGTACAAAAGGCTACAGGAACCCTCCACTTTAAAGTCACTACCAGCCAGTCTAAACTGATACGAATTGACTGAAGTCAAAAAGAAAAAAAAACACTCTTAAAATGAGGTAAGTGTCCACATTGAGTTTTCCACCTGTTTTACTAAATTGGCACATGTTTCTCACGTAGACAAGGCCTAATTTCCTTGACCCTGGGCAAATCCCACAACCTCTTTCTGCTTTATGTTTCCCACTTTGTAAAATGAGGGCAACGTTGCACCCGCTTTTGTGAAGTGCTCGGAGATTTATGGAGGAGGAGGGCTACGTTAAGCTGAATAACTCAGAATTATTTTACCTTGACATACCAAAAAAGAAAAAAAAAAATGCCCCAATCCAGTTCTCCACTATTTTACTGGCATCTTGTGATTGAGCAGAAGCAAGAGTTTAGGGAACAATAAAAACAAAGTTAAAGCGTTCTCAGCTCATTACACGTTTTCTCAATGTCTTTTCAGACGCAATTAAACCAAAGAACCCTGAAATTAACTGGTTTCCAGCCTGAGTAACACTGGAAACATTTATTTCCTACCCTACATGTCTAATTAGTGCCGTTTAGTCAAAAGGGAGCAAAACTCCAATTTGTAAGTGAAACTAGACGTATATTAAAAACACACTCTGTAATAATGCCTCAGTGCTTCTGTAATGCTTCATGCCTTCAAAGGGCTGAGCAAGTATGATCTCATTAATTCTCACAGGTAGGTAATTTGGTGTTATTAGCCTTGTTTTACAGCCAGATCTTAGAGAGGTGGAAGTGATTTGCCCACAGGCACAGGCTCCACGCTTGGGCCTGAACTAGAACTTGGGAGACGGACATCGTAACCACAGCTGGAGACCCTCCATGTCTCAAGACAGGAGCTCAGCATCTTACAGGATCGGGCGACAGTTCTTGCAGGATTTAGGGGTCTGCTATAAAAAACATTTCAAAGACGGAAGGAAAGCTAAGGAAACTGGGAGCAGCAAGCTTAGGGGCAGCTGGACAAAGGCTTTTCTCTTGCTCTTCATCCCTAACAGAAGCAATATCAAAGCATTCCTGTTTATGGCCCCATGCATGCAACTGGTGCTACAAAGCTCTAAGAGGGAAACATTGCTTTAGACCACATTGTTTTCCAAGGGGCCTCACTGAAAGGTTGCATTGGAGACTGCAAGACCTTCAAATAAGATAAAGGAGCAAGAAAAAGATCCCATCTCACACATGTCCAAATCCATCATGCTTTAGTCACCAAAGTCAACAATTTCATTTTCACACCCTGTCTCAGCTACCACGTCACCCTGGGGGCAAGGGAGTCCCTGAACGACCTACATTTTTATAGCGGGTTCCCCACCCAGGAGCACAGCATCAGGACATGCTTAGGAGTTTCTTCGGCTGAGTAGGCTTCGCCTGGCCAAAACATCGTTCCTCCCTTGTGTCGCCTCCGAGTCCCGGCCCGTAGGCGTTTTCATTGCATACCTACCAAGCCACATGCCACGTCGCATCAGCGGCTGCCCATAATAGGCAGAAGTAGGAGGCAAAACTCTTGGGACTCCCCTTCCAATTAACAGTTGAAAGGTTAGAGAGTGCACACTGGGTCTGGGAAACTACAGCCTAGCTCCTTCCAATGTAGGAGGGCAGAAATCCTCCAAATCCTACCTGCCAAGGGCAGTGCCCTGCCCCAGCGGCACAGCCTGGAGAGGGGCTCACGCTCCCTTTCTGAGGAAGTGTCTTGGCAGAAAAAACTCAAAACCTGAAGCTCTGGAGGACAAGAGTGAGCATGACTCTGCAACCCTGAGATTGTGGCACTCCCCAGGGAGTGGGGAGACCTGAATTCCAGTTACCAGAGCCATTTAGTTTTCAAATACATAAAAGTCCTAGGAGTAAGAACCAGAGCTCTGGACTTCCCACTCCCAGGTGACTTTCCCCAAGCACTACCACAGACAGTTGTGCCTCTTCCTCCTTGATGACCCACTGGGTGGTGGAAACACCCGATGGTTTCCCGGCTTCAAAGTGGAACAGTTTTTCCCAAAAAGGTTGATTGGAGAAGAAGAGGCACTTACCACCTCTCTGCATAGCCTTGGGATGGGTGATAGGTGGTAGGAGATGTAGCTTGGACTCTTTTGATAGAAACAGGGATTGAACCTATGCCTCCTCTACCGTGAAAGTGGGTTTGGGCTGGTGAGAGAAAGAACAAGTAGGGAGAACCCTACTCTCCTGGCGGAGATGCCAGCACGTACACATTTTTGGCTAAAAAGGGTTTATGTGGTGTAAGTGCACATGCATTTTAGCCAATGGACACGACCCCCCAGGACCTGTGTTGTCACATTGAGCATGGGGTACTTGTATAGGTTTTGGAGCCAAATGATGACTCTGAAACTGGGGAAGAAAAAAAAGCCATGTCAACATAAAAATATAGGATGTGACTTTACACTTCTCCAGGAGCTTGTGAACCTAGAGCCCAGCCCAAACCACACAGGTCTTCAATCATACCTCTTCCATGCCCTTGCCAGGGGCACTGTGGACCCTGATGGAGCCTGGCTGCATTTCTCCAGCTATGAAAGCCCCAGAGGAGTGAAGAGGAGCCATCACACCGTCCCAGACCCAACGCACCTGCCTTGACCTCCAGCACACCTTGCTGCTGCTCCCACCACAGCCGCGTTTCAGCAGCTCTGCCAGCCGGGAGCTGCTTAGAACTCATTTCAAGGGAAAAAGACTCTTCTGGGTGTCCACAGACCTTGCAGCTTTCAAGACAGGATGAATATTTCGGGAACTGGGGCCTGTTTGAACACTGCAGTGCTCAGAAAAGTTCTCAAAGTGTGGGGATGGAAATGCAGGTACACTCTCACACACACCTCACACCCACGCACGCTCACTTCCAAATATTCCTTTCTCACACCCACAGAGGAGCCGTCTCTCACGGGGACACTATCGCAGCATCGGCAGCTCTGGTTCCCAGGTCCTCCTCCCTCGCATGCACAAGCTCCCACTTCTCGCCACCGAGAGTCTGCTTGATGCCCCCCTCTCACCAGGATCATCACCCCGAAACCACAGAAGCAGTGGCCAGAAAGACACACAAAAAGGATCTAGAGGAATTTAATGAGTAGCAAAAAGGTCCACCCGAACAGGCCAGACCAACCCGGCAAGTTGGAGAGCTGCACTATGAATGAAGCTTAGAAGGATGTTGGCCCTGAGTATAACCGTATGGGGAAAGGTGTGGGGACGGTTCTGAACACATAGCTACCATTCCTCCATGAATGACAGGCTTGTCACAATGTCGCTGCTAGACCAAGAGAAAGGAAGAAGAGAGAAACAAAGCAGAGGTTGTAGGAGACATCAAGGATGTAGGAAATGGGAGTTCCATCTCCTTTTGCTTGGGCAAGAAGACTATATGCCACTTCCCATTTTGCAGTCTACCAACCTGATTGTAGACTCAGCCTTACAGTCTTTTTCAAGCCAGTCTTGGAATACAAGCAGGTACAAGGTGTCATCACGTCTCCCTCACAGCCCCTAGCCATATATTTCTTCTCCACTTCAGAGCCAGCGCAAGAGTTCATAATACCACAGGCAAACAAGATTGGGGAGCTGTTCCAGCAGGACAAAGATAAGGACAGGAGGAGTTTTCAGTCCGTTTGGTTCCTTGGTCAGACTCTGCTCACAGTCACACACGTAGTTGTGCCAGAACAAGGCTGAGGGAAGACAAAATTCACAATCAATACAGTTTATCTCGGTTTCTCTCCTTTAAGCATCTTCCAGTGAAATAAAAATGAGTTAGAGACTTACCAAAGCAGAGGGAATGTACAAGAGAAAAACTAGAGATGAGGTTTCTAATCCGGAAATGAAGAGACCTGGACTCCAGGAGTTATTTAATTTAAAATACTTGCATAGTCCAAGGAGTAAGAGCTGGTACCAGGGAAGTTCCCTGTTTATGACTACAGTTCATGCCGATGGTCTGAGCCAATGACCTTTCCACCACGTTCCATTTCCAGCCCGAGCAGCCTTAGAAATGTGCTTGTTCCTGTTCTCGTGGACACGTTCATTCCCCAAATACCAAGGCACAGCAGTTCAAATCTTCCAGACTTGTGGGGAGGGAGCCGGAGTTTGAAAACAAGCCCAAGTGCTCCAGCTTACTCCAATGGAGTTTGCAAAATGCTGCAGCGCTGCCAAATGTGCACTTTCCCCCGCTCTCTGCCACTGCATACCACAGATACTGGCCTGTACTGTGCAGCTCAGGATGAGTGCGGTCTCTTGGGCTCTTTTATTAGCATCCCGCTTCCCAGATCCTAGGGCAGCCTTCCCTAACAGGTCTTGATTAACCTTTTCATGGGTGTCTCCATCTCATAAACAGAGCTACTAAGTCCACGTCTTCCAGCAATGCCGCTCGGTCAAAAACATCCCTCTGTCCCATTTTTGTGATGTTTTCCTTTTAACCGTGTGGTTTGCCAATCATCCCTCCCCTTCCTGGCTAATCGATTTCTCAGGAGCCACAGATGCAGCTTGGCACGTCGGGTCCCCCCTGCTCTGCGAGCCACCAAATCACCTCTCCTCCCTCCCTCCCCTTTCCCAAGCCATGCTCGGGGAGGGGGAAATGCCTTCCTGCTTATAAACCTCCTGCCCCAGCTGTACTCCATGTGGGGAAATAAAATGAGATAAGAGATCCAAGAGGCAAAGGCCGTGCCCAGAGAAAATTGAGTATTGCCAAAATGCCTGAAAGCCGCACAGCCTTGCCTCCATTCCAGCAAAGGCAATGTGGATGGATACCAGAAACCCAGGGAAATCAGGTTCCTAAGTCTCCCGGGTCCTTTCGGGGATACCTCCTATTCTTGGGGGTCTCTAAGGGCTCGCCTGCCCCATGCCACGACACCAAAAGCAGCTTTGGAGGAGTCACGGCAGGAGGAAGGAGAAGTGAATTTATCTGCTTTTCAGGTGTGTTTGGAGACCATGCAAGTTGCTGCAGCTGGTACTGATGTCCAACACTGCTGGTTAAGTGATTGCTCAGGTCACGGTCTCTGGACAGCACCTTGAGATCCCCCTCTGGATACCCACCAGGAAAGTCTAAACTGTCAATAGCCTAGGAACCACTTTGCCCCTAGGTCGTGTTTTCCTGGTCATCCCTGCTTATTCCTATGCCATCTCTGTGGGATGAACCTGTTTCTTCAAATGAAACCCAAGCGCAGACATAAAATTGTTTTGTTCCAGGGTTTGCATAAATGTATATAGATTAATGTCTCCGGTTAGGTGCTCTCTCCATCCTCCTTGCTCCTCTAATGCTCTCAAACATCTCCCCACACCCTCACAACACGCCTCCCAATATACTACAAAAATCAGCTCTCGAGTGGGCTACAACACGGCCCTCATGTATTTCAGATTATTATCATAATAATAATCATCATTATTACACGGAGCAATGCAGGGCCCAGAGGAAACTTGAGCCAAGTGCCAGGCAGCACCAGCTAGGGCTGCTACGGTGGCAAGACAAAGTCACCATGAAGCATTCCCACAAGTCTTATCTGCAGCAAACCCTGAGGGAGGTCCCAGTTCTGCGGAGGAATAAATAAGAACATATATATTAGTCAGAGATGGGCAGGTTTCCAGTCCTCTGCATGAGCACAGCAGCTCCTACTGCTTCCCACTGCTACAGTCACCTCACCTCTTTCCATTTCATGTTCCCAAAATTGTCCCTCCTCGTGCTCCCATGGGCCCTGGAAATGCACCTCCAACCTCTCTTGGATGGAGCAGCTGAGCAAGGTTCCCCTTTAGCATCTTCTAAGGAGAAGACACGCGAGCACAAAACAGCCTCATCTTCCCTTATCAGACCAGAAATTTTGGCTGCCTCGTGTATTTATTTACATATCAGGTTTACATATCAGGTTTGCTGGCTGAAGCCAGAGAGAAACAAGAACAAAATCTTATGGATTGTCTCAGGCCATTCAAAATTTCTTTTCCAGGGTAGGAGGAGAAAAAAAAATAATTAATGCTTTTTCATTATTTAGACTGGGGTATATTTTCCATGCAAGAATGTCATTTGGGCATAAACATACACAACCTGATTTCATCAGGTCACACAGCAAACTTGCCTCAGCATCAAGAGGCTATTTTGTCAGTGCAGGGAGATAAAGCCTGTTTCTGAAGAACCTGCTAAAAAATATCATCCATTTCCTGCTTGGCAATGGTAAGCTGGGTCATGGAGGTTTCAGGTCTCAAGTGCTAGGCTGCATCCTGTGAAATTCACCATGCTGGGAGAAATGTGGGAAGCACATGGACCTCAGCTGGTCCATCCAGAGACGGAGTATCAGAGTGAGGGGTGGCTCTCACTAAGACACCAACCAGAAAGACAACAGAAGATCAGCAGAGGCTGGTTTCATCATAGCCAGATCCCTCCAAACGACGGATAAAATGAGTTTTACATCTGAGAAGCTACATGGGAAAAGCTAAAATAAGTCTTGTTTCAGTGACCTAGGATTGCACTGAGTCGGAAAAGCCACAGCTATTTGATTGAGTCTGTTTGGCTGCTTGGTTAACCAGCTGGTAGACACAACAGAGAGATACTCTTATCTTTTAACCAAAAAAACAGTGACTCTGAAGCTTCAGAGCCTCCCACCAGCCACATCAGCTCCAGCAGAAACAAGACAGCTTCTCAAAACGGAGACAGACCCAGCTCCAAAAAGGCATTTTGGCATTTGATTCCTGCTGACTGCTCTGGGTGTTGAGCACCTAAAAACCATTTCAGATCGAAGCCAAAGGCAACAGTTCTTGCTGTGGGAGCAGGATAAAGGAAGTTGTGTCTGCATGGTGCAAATGAACAAGACTAGCTTTATAAAGAGAAATGGGGAACTATATCATAGGTATTTTTCAAAGGCTAGGTCTGATAGTCAACTCCTTTTAGTGGGAGCCTGGGGCTAAGGTCTAATCTCAGCTCTGCTGTGTGACCTTGAACAAGTCCCTTCACTTTCCTGATGGAAAGGATAGGTGTTTGCACAGAGTCCACTGAGACAAGGCCAGTCCTTCCAAGAAGTATAGAAAGATCCAAGGGTAACGCAACCTTTGAGCACTCACTTAACACAGACGACAAAAATAAAAGACTAAGGCTGAGCTGCAAGACAAAACACAACAGTCAGTTCTCAGTTCACTCTAAGGACATTCAAAGATCCATCGAACTCATGAAAGAACAAGAGGCATCATCTGGACGGAGTAAGTGGTACAGAAGCTAAGGTGAGGATTTATTGCCCCTCTCCACAACTTGGGGTTCTAGGGTAATATTTTGCCTTTCCGTTGCTCATTTTTGACCTTAGACAATGGGACTTCAGAGGAAGGGGTGCCATGGCCTCGAAGCACCAGTCCCAGATCTTGAATTCACCATTTCTACCCCAGCAAAGTCCTACTGAGAGCGGTGAAATTCTCCAATTTGGGGTATTTCTGGAAAGGATCTCCTCCCACTGACAAGCAGCACTTTTCCCCTACAGCAAGTGAAATTGAAGCAAGGTCCAGTTTTCACTCCATAAGCCATCTCACCAGCAATAAACTCCTGCAGGCCACAGAGGTCTACCTTGCACTTGCCTGTGCTCAGATAAACCCAAAGCAACTCCATCTGCACCACTGCTGAGGAACGTAACAGTGAGTCCTGTTTCTCTTATGGTAGCGCACATCTGAAACCTGAGATTCGTAGTGGTATGAAAATTACATACAGAATAGGAAAGTCAGAGCCTAATTGTTACAATTCCAAATACCAGTGCTCTTTCCTTAATCTTAACTATCTGAGACACAAGAAAAACATCCAATAAATGTGTTTGGTCTGCCTGATTCATCTGCAGAAGAAATTAAGAGCTGTATACCTTTTCCATGAAAAATGTGTGACGTTTCGTTGAAAATAGACCAGGCACTTCATGGACCATAACTGCATCTCAGAATTTGAGTTCTAAACTAGAAAAAAATTTGAAAATAAAGTGCTGGTGTATTTTTACGGGTGCCCAAGGACCAGATGTTCATCTCAGATCAGTATCTGGTCAGAATGGATGCTACTGAAAAATAGGATTCTTCCTTTCTTTGCACAAATCTCTTGATCATAGGGCAAGTGAAGCTCCAGTCCTCTTCTGTGCATAGACAATAATGTGCAGTTTAGCCTCCAACTTTTACAGTATTTCAAAAAAAAAAAAAAAGTCTTTTTATTTTTTCTGAACATTTCTATATTTCCAAAGATAGTAAGAGCAGTAATGACAGTTAATGGGTCTGACATTTAATGATCTCCTAGATGGAGGGCCCTTAAGCTCTCAGATCTTCTAGTAGGTCATCGATTGTCAGAAATTATCTAGTCATCTATTTTAGAGCTTTCTGTTGGATGGGTTGCTGTAATAGATGTAGATGTGCAAATTGCATTGCTTTTAATAGAGGGTAAACTCCTGCAGGCTTGTGGATCCAGTAAATGTGATGGCACAGGGATCATCCTCTGGAGAGGAAAAAAGCCCTGATGAATTCGGAATGTGGAGTTGCAACCCCCTTTTGTTTCCTTCAGAGACAACCCCCTTTTGTTTTCTTCCACCTTTGGCGCACACAGGTAGCTTTGCAGGGAAGTTCTACCCAAGTCTCTTCCAGACATCAGCTGCTCTGCAGAGATAACAAGGGTGAATTAACGTCGAAGCTGGCAGCAACCAACAGCATGGGCATATTACCCGCCTGGATGCCACCCTGTGCCACATGCTCTGGGTGTCCCTGCTTGAGCAGGAAGGTTGGACTAGATGATCTCTAGAGGTCCTTTCCAACCTTGAATATTCTGTGGTTCTGTGATTCCCATTAGGGTCATACTCAGAAATGGGCCAACCTTCAAGTCCCAGGTTAGCCACCAGTCCTACTTCAGTCGAACGTGACCTTTCTCTGCTGATGTCTTCCTTAAATCTACAGTGTCTCTGTATGAAACCAGAGCATGGAGGCTCCAGGCAGAAGAATTATTAATGTTTTGACTATGGCTTTAACAACACCTGTAGCAGCTGAAATACATTCTCAGAACTGCTCCTCACGACTGCTCCACAGCACAAGCAAATGGAGAAGAACTGCACATCCTTGGCCAGAGTCCCAGCTGGTAGAAGCTAGAACAGTTTCCTGGCATTGGCAGTGCTATTCTGATTCAGAGCAGCCAAAAGCCTGGCCCAGGAAGCAAAAAGAAAAAAAAAAAAAAGAAAGCCCACAAGAATGGTCATTTTTCTTCAAGAAGAGATGCATGCTAATATTGCCTCTGCCGGTTCACAACTGAAAAATACATCTGTGTCAATACTGAGGATAGATAGTGGCTGCTTTTTTTCCCCCTCTTGAGTAACGTCAGGGTCTGTATGAATCTATCACGAAAGAGCAGACAAGTTCCAACACTCACCACGGCGCAAAGAACCAGCGCAGAGCATCCTTTGACTTTGCCTCCCCTCCATCACTATCTATCATCGTAGTCATCTGTCCCACCAGAGAGCACTAGAGCCTGCTAATATACAAAGGCCACATCTGCACTCCTAAATTCAACAGTGTCAGGGACCATTCCCAGGTGCTGGAATGTCACCATCAATATTGTTGCCATCCTCGAGCAGCGCCGGCAGAGTTTTGGGACGGGCCAAATGATGCCCTGCCTGAACAGGGATGAGCCTGAGTTAGGGCCCATCCCCAACAGCCAGTCTGGATGCATCCAGCCTGTTCTGCAGAATAAAACTGCTCACAACACCGGCTGCCCCATGTCATTGTCTTTCAGGCCAGGCACAATGAATTTGCTGGTGTATATACAGCCAAAACCCTTCTGCAAGGGAAGAGAAAGCAAGATGGTTTAAGTGCTTTAAAGAACACAGTGAGCTAAAAAGGAAAACCTGGATACTCTGAGCATTCTCAGAAAGAGGCTTAGGTTTTTAGGTTGCTGAAGACCAAAATAATTATATAAAGCAATAAATTTTGCAGCATGAATAAGAACCCTATGATACTGCAGCTCTATGGTTTGCCTCTCCATTTTTCCAGCCCAACTTTGACCGTGGCACTTCATGGGGCTAATCTGTTCTTCAGACAGGGACACCCACATGCACTCCTAATTCCTGCAGGCACAAGAAAGGGTTTCTAATTAAAAAAGAAGAAAAAAAGTAAACCTCTCAGACAGAAAAGCCAGCCAGCCTGCAAGCCCAGAGGATCCAGGAAAGCTCAGCTGGTTGCACTCACAGGACTACTTATTCCCACAAGATATCGCACTCCTTCCGGATGGAGATTCCTCACCTCCCTCCACCCACCTACAGTCTGTCCCAATACTTCACAGTCCTTCCAGCACAAAACCTCCCCTCCAGCTAACCTTAGATGTCCTTTCCTACAGCCTGTGTCCTCACTAGTTATTATAGCTACCAGGGGCTTAATGCACAGTTGATAGATTACCTGCTGTTTACAGTAGCTTATATACATGGCATTTGTTATCTCCTGCTTATCCCAAACTTTTCCATAGCAGTTGCCTTCCAAGATGCTGTCTCATTTTGCAAGCGTCTTCGAAGTATAAATTCGCCTTTGGCTGCGTTAACATAATCAAGACAGCTTTCCCTACCAAGTCCTCACCATCACCTCGTATAACTGTCCTGTCTGTACCTGACCTCGCTGCCAGGATTGTATCATCTGAAAAACTTTACCAGGAATTTTTATATTTTCCCCTAGATAATTGTAAGAGATAGGGAGTGCTGATGGACTATGCATAGGTCCCTGGGGGGCATTACTACCACTGAACGTGCTTGCCTGAGTCATGTGTTGTGCAGGATCCATATGAACAACACCCAAGAAGGAAACAGGCATTTCCACCCAGCCTCACGCGGAGGCCTCTCCTGCTGGGCTATCTCATAGTATTAACCAAACGCTTAGAACCAAGTCTGAACTTCTGCAAAGCTTCTCACTAGGGCTGAGCTTGAGTGCAAAAACTGCTCAAGCAGGCACACCTGGATGCCACCCTGTGCCCTGTGCTCTAGGTGTGCCTGCTTGAGCAGGAAGGTTGGACTGGATGATCTCTAGAGGTGCCTTCCAGCCTTGAATATTCTGTGATTCTGTGAAAAGCAGCTGATTCGAGTTTAGTGAAATACTTCTTCAGACTCAAATCATTCTGCAGAGATTGTTGTGGCTATATTGTTTTATAAAAAAAAAAAAAAAATAAAGGAGATTGTCTTTCTTAAGTGAAATATTTCAGTTTGAGTCACCACCACCAACACCTGGGATTCTCTGGGACCAAAAATGGCCCAAAGGGGTAATATAGGGTGAGCTGTTGGATCTTCCCATCCCATGGCATTACTTTTGCAGGGGTCTCTAGCCTCTCAGACCCTATTTCTGCCCAAACCCCACCCCAAAAACACATTTGCCTTCCAAGCCCGTTCAGCCCCAAAGCTTTGGCCAAAGAGCAGCGCTGCTTTCGCGGGCTCCGAAGCGGTTCCTGTCATCTCCTTCCTCCCGATGGGAAGAAGGATGCCCCATTGCACTGATCCCTGCCATGCACGGCAGCTCGGAGAGCAGCAGCACAAGCAGCCTCTCGGATTTCACCCGCAGCCTGTCACAGAGCGCCAGTGACAGCAGCCCAAGAGCTAAATGACCTTTCGGGCTTTTAAAGAGATCAGGCTCATGACCCCCTTCACCACCACGCTGCCTGCCACCCCACCTTGCATCGCTGCCGCTTGTTGTGATAAGGGCAGACAAGGCTCCGAGAAAGTCCTTCCAAATCCCCTTGAAGTTTAAGACTGGCCTTAAGCAGAGAGCGAGCCTAAACACACAGCTGGGGGGATCTGCAGAGCTGCAGCAGTGACAGTGCAGCAGCTGAGACCAGAAAGGATCTGTGCTAATCGCTATTTTAACAAATTAGCACAAACTGAGCTTTGCTTCTATTTTTTTAGGGGTAGAGATGAAATCATGCAGATGAGGAATGAGTCCCTAGCCAACTTCACTTGTCTTTGAAATGGATATCAGGTGAAGTCCCTAAATATTCCAGTGCTTGGCTTCGCCTGCTCCTTCACCTAGTGTATCAACAGCAAGAAAAAGCAACAGGGCTCTGTTAATTTTAACAGAGGAGAGAAGCAAAAAGTTATTATCTGTTCTAGGCTCTGTCTGAAAGACTCTGTAAATTCAGTTTGCTCTTTCCAGACACTTGAAAAACAAAACACTGCTCTTGCTTCATCTCTGTTATTTTGCATTATGCTCAGAGATCAAGACCTGTCTC
>VZSG01001058.1:51147-72801 GCA_013398315.1 Nothoprocta pentlandii | reverse complement strand
GGATACTTCCCGTTTTCCATCCTTAGAAGCCACTGAAATACTCTGCTTGGAACAGGCATTTGCATCGTTGCATCATTCATGCTCCAACCTATCTCAGAGTGCTTGGGGTCCCAACTGCATCCAGCCAATGTGGACAGAAATGGGGACATGTAGGTGGACATTTCAGCTAGGGAGTCAAATGGGGCCACTTCAGCACCTGGAGTCCTCTGGGCACCACAAGATCCTTAGCTTCAAGAGGAGACCGACAGACATTCACTTGCTTTTTAACATCTCCTACTTTTTTTTTCCCCTCCTCTTCAGGTAGAAGAGAGACTGGGGAGGAAAGGTCTTTTGATTTCAAATCTGAATAGAGGGGCTTTGTATTTGCTAAAGGTTGAAGCCATTTTCAAGCCACAAAACTTGTACCCTCAAGAATCTTTAAAAAAGGGGTATCTCTTTTTCAACAGTGTCACTCCTTGCAATTTTAATAAATCAGAATAGTGCAGCTTTTACACAGGTTAGCACAAGTGATGGATGGAATTGGAAAAAAAAAATCCTGGTTTTCTTTCATGCTGGCCCAATGATGCCATTGTTGTGATATCAAGAGGGAGCATCATCAGGCCTTATCAAACACTTCAGCCACAGCAGAATTAATCCACTATGACTATTTCAGGCATCACTTGGAGGCCACATGTTAAGAGTTCAGCTTGTGGTTCCTCTTGGGGGAGCGGGAAGGGACAGGAGGGGGAAAATAACGACAAATTTTAAATTAAATCAAATAAGAACAAAAAGAAAAAGGCTCAGCGGCCAATCGTTTGCAACGACCTGCTGGGAACTCGGTCTTTACTTCTGATTTACAAGTTACATATGGAGGGTTGTTTACGTTCCGTTACGGGTTTATGTTCTTCCAGAAAGGACAAATTCCTCCCGTGGATTTTGATTGCTTTCCTGTATGCTTCTCTCCCCAGCACCCCCACCCTCCAGGATCTGGTTTCGCTTAATATGCCCAGAGGTTTCCGGAACAAAAGAGGTTGTTGGATTGTTTTTTTTTTTTAATGGCTAAACAAAAAGCCGACTCTTTTTCCAGGAAGGTTCAGCCTGATTCATGGTATGTGACTGTGAATCCGTTCTTTAGGATTCCTCCATGCATGCAGACTGTTATGGCAGCCACGTCTCCGTGCGTCCCATGGATGAGCAGCTCCAGCTGCATCCATAGCCTGGAGAAGCCAAAGGTATCGAGGTACAAGCGGTTGGACCCCATGCCTCTGGTCATGTTTGCATTACAGATTCCCCAAGTCAAAGCAGGTCTTACAGTCCTGCTCTAGAGTCTCAAAATAGACCACATTAAAAGGGCAAAAGTGGTATTGTCATTTACACCTATTTTTTTTAAAAGAAGTTCTCTTTCCTTCCCAGAAAATCCAATGCATAACGAAAGCCAACTCAGAATTTCCTGAATCTCAATGCCTTTAGACACGACAGCAGGGGTAATCAATAATAAAACCATCTGTTGAAAAAAAAATCCATTAAAGTCAAAGAGAGATCGTGCACTTATTGAAGCCAAATCCCTGTTGTGTGAATTCTAATCCTGTTCCCAAAGAAGATCCATCCTAGGCAGTACCAGCAAGCACACTGCCAGCAGGTCCAAGGGACTGACCCTTATTCAGTACTTATGACCCCAACAGGAGTGTTGTGCCCACTTACGAGCTAACCAGTACAAGAAAGACTGGGACATACTGGAACAAGTCCAGTGGAAGCCCAAAGATGCATGTGGCCTTATAGGCCCTGTAAGAACCTGAGAGAACTGCATCTGTTCAACCATAAAGAAAAAAGTCTCAGGGGAGAGGAGACCTTACATACATCTGCAGATCAGAGGACAGAGAGAAGATGCAGCCAAACACTTGAGGCGCACTAAAGGATGAGATAAAAAAGAAAGAAAAAGAAAAATCCAACTAGATTTTTTTTGGGGGGTGGGGGGGAATGACTAAGTAGTGGACAGGTCGCCCACAGAAGTGGGGTGTTCTCCAGCCTTGGAGGCATTCAAGACTCAGCTGCAACTGTACAAGTCCCTAAGCAATCTGATCTATTAGACCTGCTTTGCGCAGAGACTTGGCCTAGATGAGCTCCTTTCCAGACCAAATTCTTTAATGATTCTATGAGTCCATGAACTGTCCCAGAGATTGTCACTTGACTTACGTCTAACATAGTCCAAACCCAGGCCCCTTCCTCCGTTATACACTACTGCAAATACCCACCCCAGTAGACAGAGTTATAGACAACACCTAGACCACAGTGATGGCTTGGGAAACAGGACATCATTCCAGGAAGACAGCAGCGTGACCATTAGGTTGATATGACAAAGCTAAGCTAAGCTTAGTTATTTACGAGAAACATTTCACATGACCACGTAAAGCAAAAACCACGTAAAGCAAAAACCAACTATTGTTGGGATAGTAAAAACAAAGACACCCCAGAACATTCTCCCTGCACCCTACATTTGCAGGACACTCAGGAGCCAGAAGTGCCTTCAGGTCACCTAGTGCAACCCCCTGCTCAAAGCAGGTCTCATTGGATGAGGTTATTTGGGACTCACCCAGCTGAATCTTCAACTTCTAAGGATACAGATATCCCTAGTGAATGGTTCTGTCATGAGTTTTTCCAGTCGCTTTATGGTCCCAGGTAGATTTTACCTTCTATACCATCCTACAGAAAGACATTCTCCAGTTTAACTGAGCAGCAGAGAGCAAAATAAGTTGTTGCATATTTTAAAATCTCCATTGCTATTTAATTCTGCCCCAGTTGTTATGGGTAGAAGAGGCAGGGAACAACCAGCAATGAATTCCAACCTCCTCAGCCAGCTATGTAGCACCCAAAGGAACGGCACCTTCGAAATTCTCTAGTGCTCTCCACATTGCTCAGTGTGAACCTCTGTTTATTATAAAGCTGCAGTATATCAAAAATATTTTTTAAAAAAGGAAAAAGAATAAGAAAAATGCTACAACACAGTAAACTAGCAACACAAAATCTTTAATCTCCTATGCTTCAGCAAAGTAGAAAGCATTAAAACACTGAAAGTTGTTGCTGTTAAAAGAATTAAAATAAAAGAGAAAGAGAAGTCTATAATCTGTGAGATTCATTTCCCCAGGGCATCAAAAGCATAACTAGATATTTACATGTATTGTCCATAAGGTGCATTATAAAGTCCAACAAGAGATGCTGCAGCTCTGGCATCTCAAGTGGTTCCGCTCTGAAGAGGTTTAAGAAAATATTTACTGCACAATCTGCCCACAAAGGAAAACAGATGAAAGAAGAGATGAGTACAGCTCCAATCTCTGCAACTCTGCCTTGAGACTCAGGAAAGGAAGTTAAATAATAATAAACACTGAGGTTAGATAGCCCATAGTTTGGGTCCACTGGAATTAAGATGTCTTGTTCCCCTCGAGCACCAACCCTTGGCTGGAGGAGTTCAGGAACAGGTATTGCACCAAGTCACACATCCAAACTTTCCTCCTGGAAACTCCTTTACTCCTGGAAGTTCCCAACTACATCCAGCACCCATATGGACCTAGTCAGAGAAGAAAGCAGGGTTACATCCCTTTCTTTCTTACCAAAGCACTTGGAAGGCAGATATCTGCTGGGTAAGGTCCTGAGAAAGCACCAGCTGTGGCAGCACTTTGTAGGAGAAGTTCTTGTTCCTACTGATGGATGTTGTGTGAGTATTACATGTATTAGTCCTTCTGTCCCAGGCTCGGCTCTAAACTAGGCAGTGCTAGAAACACTACCTAAAGAAACATGGTTTCTAAAGGCATCTCACATCATTCCAGGAGATTCCCATCTTCTGGACTCCAGCTTCAAAGAAATGTCATTTTTTCTACTCTTGATTAGGGGGAATAAGCTGGTTTCAGACTCAGCGGACAAGGTAGGATCATGATATAAGCCTGCAAGAACAAACATTTCAGCAAGACTAAGACCTTCTCGAGCACCAGAATGCAAGGCAGGCAAGGTGGTGCTGAATCCCCAGCTAGACAGAAGGACAAGGAATGGGTGATAAAGGGGAAGAAATCATGGAAATTATGGGGAAAATGGGCTCATCAGTGGGGAGGGGGGGGAAAAAACCTGAGTATTCATTTTAATGAAAAACAATATGGATGGAGTTGCATCTAGTTTGCTTGTCTGGTTTTTATTTACCCTTCCTCCCCTCTTTGGAAAAGCATCACAGAGCAAACCAGCCCAGAAGGGAAACTAGCCTGATAAATAGACCATCAAGAGAAATAATTACTCCAGATAGGAAAATTAAATAGGGGGAGCCACTAATCAGCTGCTCCCTCTGCAAGGAGGAGGCTGGGAAAGTAATTTAAAAAAAAAACTCTTGGAGGAGACTCCGAGGCAGAGCGTAAAGTGGAAATGCAGATGGATAGAAACGAGAGCAAGGCTGTGAACGGGGGACCAGGTGGCATTGGTTAGAGGCAGCGCTGCCTCCCACCCCGCTTACCCCCTCCAACTCTTCTCGTGGCTTCACCTTTGCTTGGCAGCGCGGCGCGATGGGGAGAAAGAGCAAGAGTGCGCTGTGGCTCCGAGCTGGCGGGTCGTCTCCAGCTGGGAGAGATGCGGCTCTGCTTGCAGCCCCGCTGCCTTCCAGAGGCTGCACGCGGAGCCCCTGTCACCAGCAGGATGATCCCAATTCCGGCCGAGCTCAGCGCTGGCCTCACAAGTAGAGGGGTAGCCCAGCACCCCAGAGCCCCTGCCACCTAAATAAAACCATCGGAGCCTCCTTTGCTCCATGCTCTCCCAGAGAACGAAGCTCTGCTGGGATCAGAGCGAGTCAATCCGCCACCAAGGCATGGGGGAACACACAAAACCCCGTTTTTTTCTCTGACAGACTCCTTTTTGCTCCCTGTTCCTCCCCTACACGCAATAAGGAGCAGTGGGATCATTAGTTCACATCACCAGCTTGGTGCTCCATCGACCACCATCGTGGTATCTGGTCACCTGGAAAGGCCACTCATCCCAGCAAGCAGGGGAACACGCCAGCAGGTCTGTACTGGTGCTGCCAACCCAGCGACGGTACCACCATCTGAAACGCTGGAAGTCCTGAAGGGAAATGAGGATAGACCAGGCTTTGGAGCACAAACAGGATTTTTCACCCCAAGGACGTTTGTATCTTGGGCTTTCCTTCAGCTTGGGAAACTCTAGCTGACTGAAGCCCAGGGCTAGGCAAACTCATGTCTCCTAGAATGGAATCCATTACAGAGCTGGAATGCCTCTAATTATGCTAACACTAATAACGTTAGCTACTAAAATAGCTCAGAAAAGGATAAGTTACAAACGTGGTTTTCAGCCTGTGGGTTTCAAATGTATGGAGGTTGCCAGGAGGGGTTGAGGGCAGAGACACAACCTATTTCTTTCATTTCGGGTCCATCTAAGAAGCTCACACACCATTTTCAGATCCAGGCACATAAAGATTAGACGTTTCGGTTCCTCCGTAGGCACCTAAATATGCGGCCCAGAAGAGGTGAACGGAAAGATTTTTCTTTTTTTAGACAGAAGAAGCTTGTTTACCACAGATAGAAATGATCGGGTTTCCTTCCTTTTCTATATGTGAAATCATGTACCTTATGAAGGCTTTCAAGAAAAGGAAAAAAAAAATAAAAAAAGGCATTTTTTTTTTTTTAATACAAGAAACCAGACTTCTGTCTACCTCATATAGAAAAAGGGAAGTTCATACCAGGTTACATCTGTCAGTGCTCAACAACCAGGAATCCTGACGATGCCTCCGATCCCTCACTAAGTGATGCATTATGGAAGAGGACCTGGCTGAACGCCTCACCCAAAGGAGAACAGAGGAGCCTGAAGAAATCTGGTGCCATACTTTATGGAGGATTTTTTTTTTTCTGGCTAACATTAAAGTTTTCCATAGAAAAATTAATTCCCACCCAAAATACAATTTATTCTCCAACCAAATCCTCTCTGATTTATGGATCAGGATGATGGTCAAGATTTTTTTCTTCTAATATCAGAGGCAGGAACAACTCCCTTCAAATTCAGTTTTCAAAGGGAAGGTTGTCATTTTCTTTTCACTCTGTTTTGGAGGTTTTCAGGACTGTTGATATTTGCTTAAAAATAAATAAGAATTTGAAACTATTTGTATTCATCAGAGTATTGCTGCCAGGTTTCAAACCAACTCAAAAGTCAAACCTTGCAGGTCCGGGCAGGGTGGAAAGAACATTTAGACACAAGACAGTTTTATATTGGGAGGCAGGGACACAGCGAAGTGCAGAAGTAGGTGATCAAATGAACCAAAAAAAAAAAAAGACATGTATAGACAGGAAACTTCAAATGAAAGGATTTTCCCTTTAATAGGCAGGGCTCTTTCATGGGACTGGCAATTCCTAATGCCACCATCAACAGGAAGAGCTGAAGAAGAAATGCACTCACACCCATGATAGGTTTTGGTAACGTGGAGATCATAGTTAAAAATACAAGACCTTGCTAAAACGTAGGGAAAATCACGTTTCTAAAGGCATGCCAGTGACCTGCAGCTCCTAATATAGTGCAAAGGGACGTGAAGTCCAGCTGTTCATACACACAAATTACAGAAGATTAGTATGACTCAGTTCACTACCTTTCCTAAATTTGTCCCCTCTGGAAATAAAATGCCAATTGTTCAAACAGAAGAAGCAGACGGAAAATAGCTGTTTTCCTATGAATTTGAAGGCTCAGTGACACGCTTTGTAAGTCGCCCCTTGGATTTTGTTGCACTTCAGCTCTACCTGTGGTGAGCAGATCCTTTCCCAGGCACTGGAACAAGGGAGACTGCAAAGAAGTCCTGCTTGCAACCGCACTGAAGATGAGGGAAATCATCCTCTGCTTCAGATAATATCAGTCCTAACCGAGAACCTACTGTAAGAAATGTTATAGGAGCAGATGGGGTCAGTATTTCATAGGCAAATTCAATGCAAGTTTCACCTGTGACTGTCCCTGTGATGAGTGTGCCTGGGCTGGAAGTATGTGCCACCTCCTACAGCCTTACAAATTCCCAAGACACAGCAAAGTGATTGCTATTGCTTATTAAAATCCTTTTTTTTCCCCAAAAACTGTGGTTTACAACCACTAAAAAGTGGTCTTATTCCAAAGCACATTTCCTGATTTTCCACATTTTCTTCTCTGAAGGTGAAAAAGAGAAAACAAAACAGTTTGGTCACCCCTTCCTGGGCCCATTTTACGTTTGAAAAAAGTAGAAGAAAATAGAGAGGAAGGAAACCAGAGGAATAAAAAGCAAAAGCTGAAAAAGACAGCAAGGGAAAACCAGTATTCTTCAAAATTAAGATGACTGTTCAAAGCTCTCTGCAAAGCTCCTTTTAACGAGGAGCCAATTCTCCTCTGAAGCCTGCAGGGTAACTACTCCGAAGCATCACAGAATTAGTTTCACCTCAAGCAAGTTAGAGAGTGATGAGCCATGGCCAAGTCTGAATAAATGGCTGTAAATCGAGATCCCCTGGCCCCCTTCCAAGCTGGCCAGACACAAGGCAGTTCTGGTCTTGAAGTCACATACCTTGTGCATCTCGGCTAGCAGCGGATCGTGACTCTGTCTGCGTTCATTGTGTGCTTGCTAGCAAAGCCTCAGCAGAGCACCGAGGTGCTTAAGGGCTTGGTTCTGTAAATGCAACCCTAATGGATTTCAAACCACTTGCTTGAGCCCAAAACAACCAACAACAACAAAAAAAAATTGCTTTTCACTTCCCTTGCAGTTCCCCTTCCACGGAACTCCACATAAAAGGAGCAAAGCTCTTACTTGGCCTTCAATGAGAAGGCACTTGCACGCAGAGGAGCAGCAGGAAAGAGCTACCGTTCCCTCCCTTGAAACAGCCTCTTTCCGCCAGCCCTGAGCCAATTCCAGGATGACTCCCAGGGCCTGCGGAGCTCCAGACGTGCAGGCTGGCGCGCGACGGGGAAGGGAGAACATGGGTGGTGAGTCAGCACTCCAGACCTTCCCTTCCCGAGGTGGGACGGGCACCAGCCAAGTGCCTCCAGCACGAGGTTTCAATGGCCAAACTCAGGATGACCTGCATAAAGGGAAGTCAATGGATATAATCTGATGTCTATGGGGAGTAAAGTTACCAAAATACATAGATGTGCTGTTGGAGGAAAAAAAAAATACAACCCAAGCTGGTTCTGAATTTTAAGAGCGGTTCCTAACTAGAAAAGCCCAGGGTGGCTTAGGTGTGTGGCTACATCCAAAAAAAGCATGGCCCCAGACATGTGTTCCAAACCTAGAAGTCATTTGGAGGCCAAGCAGAGCAGAGGAGTTAAGACAAGGCCAAACAATCAGAAAAAGAAAACAAAGGTTGACAATCCATCTAACCTGCCTCGAAAGCACAGGTCTTTCCTACATCAACATTCCTCAGCACTTAGTAAGAGATAATAGCGTGATTATTATGGGGTTTCTAGAGACAACTCAGGCAAAAGTAAAGGAAATTCATCCTGCCACAGAAGAAAACCACAATAGAGGGCTATGCATTCAAGGGTTGTCTGCTCTGGACGTTTCAGTTATTCATTGAGCAAATATTAGCAGTCAAGCTACACAGACTGTCAAGGGATCAGGTTCAAATGTGACCCAGGCAAAGGATTATAGGAAGCATTTCTGCAGCTTTCCTGGGATAGATGGTGTCTGCGCGGGAGGAGGCAGCTGCACTCGGTTGGGTTTGACCCATGGACAACATCGGGCTGCGGGTTCTGTAAGGACCCATGCACGAACAGAAGCTTTTCAGATGAATAATTTATTCACTGAAAAAAAAAAAAAAAGAAAAGAAAGAAAGAAAAAAAAAGTTTTGGGCCTACCAAAACTATTTGCAAACTCAGGGAATAGTTTCCACCAAAAACCTGAAAACATTTCAAGGAAGCAGTGTTTTGTTTAGACTTTTCCTTTCTTTTTTCTTTTTTTTTCTCTTCAAAAATGCCTGTGCTTGAAACTGTATTTTGAGGCCAGATTACTTGACTTTTCAGCAGGCTAACCTTGAAATGAGATGCTTCCATTTCGCACTGAGCACTGTCAGGTCTGTGCTTTGCGGGCCAATTTAAAGAAATCAGTGATTTGAGCAGCTCTAGTAAGAAGAGCTGTAACGAGCCTGCTGGCTCAGGACTCACAGGGAGAGAGTGTCCCAATTCAGGGAAAGACATGGTGTGACCTGGAGCAAGTAAGAGAAAGATCTTCTGCTCTAAGGAAATGCTTGATAGGGTCTACTAAGAAACCACACTGGGAAGGCTGAGGCCAAGCAGAAAAGCCTGGAACGTGAAGAGCAGGGAAGGAGCGTGAAATAGCCCATCTTGGCACCTCTGCAGAGCTCCGAGAAACAGAAAAAAAAAAAAAGAGAAAATAAAAGAGAAATAAAATCCTCTGCTGGAGAGACACCGGTTGAGCTAATTCCCAAGGAAGTGAAGCAGTAGTAGGAGACAAAGCAGGAATCAGCTTGTGACAGTCTTCTGAGCTCCTTGAAGAACACTATCTTATGTCTAAGGACAACACCAAGCAAGAAGATGAACTCCTAGGGTGATTCCTCTGGCTGATCAATTTGTTTCAGTGGAGATGATGTGAAACCCTCTCATCTCCTTCTCCTTGTTAGCCTTTGGTGACTAGGAAAGCAAAAAAGATACACATAGAGAGATACCAAATCCCATTCCAAGATACTGCTCCAAATTCCAGTTATCTAGAGCTCAGAGACTTCCTAAGCCAGAGTGCTGTCCTTGTATTTAGCAGATCTGGATGGAGATCATCCTTGAACTTACATGTCTCCATCCTGAGGGGAAAATCCAGCTGGATGAGAGCCACTAGTTGTGCCTGCAGAGACAGTGCTCCTGCACACATCTTACCTTAGCGTTGATGGGGTCTTGGTGAAGGTAGTTTGATCTCATTTTGGACCTTTAGGAGTCTGGGGCATCATGCAAACATTCTGGACACACAGAAAACACACTTTGACAGCAACTCCTATTCTTTGTGTGTCCAAGTGCAGATGATAGGAAAAGGACCTCGACCCATAAATCAGGTCATGGTATGTTTGGCAGCTCCACGTACCATGAAGAATTCTCTGAGAATCCTGCAGCTGAAGGCAGGAAACTCGCAGCCAGGAGGCCTGTTCCAGCCCTGGAGCCCAGGCAACTGGCAAGCAACTACAGCGAGAGATTTTTGAAGTTATTGAGCCGAGATTTATGTTGCTGGAATTCGCTGTGAATATTTCACTCTCGGCGAGAGGTGGGAAAGACGGAAAGATCACTTTGAGTTAACAGTTTCTTTACGCAGGGCTGTCTCCTCAATCCCTGAAATTCTGCTTTGGAGACATCCTCATGCACAGAGCACTGGAGCTTGCAGATCCATCATGAGGTAGATGACGTCTCCACAAATCTTTGTGAGCCTAGCACAAACAGCCTTTCTCCAATGGTCTTCTAGAAAAGACCTCTTCTGCTCTACTGAGTCTCCTGTAGAGACCTCTTTTATCACTGCTATCAAAGAACACACTGACCACTCATCAGCCTATGCCCTAAATGTGCCTCTTCCTGGGATCTCTCTTCCTAAAACACCACTGGTGAGGATGGAGAGGACTGCAATAAGGTGGAGGTTTGGTTGGACTGTTTGTATTGCCACTCACAGCTCAAGGCCTCCTTGTGATCAGCTGCAGACTCTTGTCTGTGCAACAGAGGTGACTTCTGCTGATAGCTATTTCAGTAACCACAGTGGTTCCTGGGTGCTTTGCCATCATCCTAGCAAAGGAGCTCAGAAGTTGCTTCCTCCAAGCTGAGAGAGATAGCACACAATCAGGCCTATTGCTCTGCTAATGCCTTTAATTAAAGAGATTGTTTTTGCAGAGTCCAGTTAAGATCTGGGGAAATATGTGCTTGGGGTTGCTCGTCTGTGCACCATGTAAGGACATGTCTGTACAGGCTCTTAGAGCTGGACAAGCTGGAACCACCCAGACTTGATAGTGCAGCACTCTGCCTGGACTGGTATATTTTGCTGAGGAGGCTCTGGAGGAGACTTTGGTTGAACCCGAGCAGGTCAGAGTTCAGCCCTCTCCATGCACACAGCCAATTCATTTGTTCTGCTGACTTCTGCTAGGGCATCTCAAGAAGCCACCACTTCAATTCTCTGCTCCATCCCTGTGCAAGCAAGAGCAGCAGAGGTGACTGTGAAATCCTCTGTGCTGCTACACTTTGCAATCTGGCCTATTAGTTGAACTCATTTGGCATTTACCTTAAGTACACCCAGTTAGCAATGACCAAGACAAGGATGTAGTGAATGCATGCTGGACCTGAGCAGATCCCAGGGTGAGCACAGCAGCAAAACTCCCCTGTTGATAGAGCTAGTCCTGGAGAACCCATGGACCAGAGAAGAGAAAATCCCAAGGAAAGGTAAAGGCTGGGAGATGACAAAAGGACACTTCTCTCTTGGTGCCATTATGACCTCCCTATGTTAACCCACTTCCCACACTATCTCCAATCTGTAAGAGTTGAAGAGGCCTCAGCAGCAAAATCCAACAGCGAGAATGAGTCAGATACCTGGCAGCTCATTCCAGCAACATTTGCAAAAAGCAGGTTTCATTCTGTGATAGTTGCTTTCTCATCCTCCTCTCCCCACTCCCCACCTTTTATGAGTAACCTTATCTAAGCACCTAACCCTGGGTATTCTTGCACAGCCCTTGATTTGGAAGGAAGTTGCTGGGATGAGGCAATACTCCAACTTTGACCTTTTCACTCCTTCCCAACATTAATCCAGGAAAACATCCCGAGCATGTCTCCAGTCCACAGATCCTGTTCTGCCATCGTTCTCAATACCTCAAGGCGCTCGGGGCACGAAGGAGGGCAGGAGACCTACTTTATCTAATGAAAGTGTCATAGGGTTGTGCAACTTGTTTACAATGGCAAATTTTGGCAGCCGGCTCCTTAGCCAGGGGTGGGATTCCAGTTAAGCTCGAACTGCTTCTCAACAAGTCCCAACAAACACGCGCGCCATTCAAATCTTGCCACGCCAAATTCATACCCCGGCTCGGCTCCAGGAGCACGCGTGTGGGGGGACATTCTCACAGCTGCCTACGCTGTTGGGTTCTTCCCAACAGATCTCAGCAGGTAAGCTTTCCACCTGAATCGCTGGGATGTTCCCTGGTAGGGAGCAGTTAAGCACAACGTTCCAATGGACTTTCCCCTGAGAGGCCTCCTGATAAAGTCAAGTACTCATCCAAATGCAGTGAGGTCAGCGTTTGCAAACGCAATAGCTGACGGTCAATCAACTACTCGTAAAGCAAGAGTTTCTCATGCTAGAAGTAAGTGTTTCTCATGCTAGTTCCTTGTGCCCCTATAAATGGTTGTAGATGATGTGCCCATGCCTGTTTGAGATCTCGAAGTGCTAGTAAAGTTGCACCTACCTTCCAGCATGGTAAATACCTCCATGAACAAGCCTGAGAAAGTCCACGCAAAACTGTTAGGCCTGTTACGTTTTCTGGCAATAATCCAAAAAACAGAAGTTTCACTTTCCCTGTTGCCTGCTTTCCGGGGTTGAGAGGAAATGATCTTTTCCAGCAGATTCAGGAGGGTTCTTCTGTCTCTTAACCATGCCACAAAAGCAGATTCATTTCTCCTTTGCTGGTGACCTGAATAAGCAACAGCTGGAATGGAGCTTTTGCATAGGGAACCCAAGACAGAATCCAAGGCTTTGCTCTGGATTTGACTAAAATGTTTAAATCCATCTAAAGTGTGATGGATGTGGCTCAGAACAAGTCTTCCTTTCTATTTTCTAGCCCAGTCATCTAAATGAAGAGTTTCACAGTTCTCCCTCAAGACTGTTGAGTGTATAAGCACAGTGGCCCAGCTGCATTAATGATAGTTGTCTTTGAAGACACAAAATAATGTTGTGATCCACATAGGAATTCCATACACAAAATCCACACAGTAGAAAAGAGTAGATTCCAGTGTGAAAACAGGGAAAACTTTCAACCATTCACTTTCAGAGTATTTGAATTCAGGATGTTGAATGCTGATAATCTTCAGTTCACATCAGTGACATACATTGCTCAGGTACAGACTCTCCCGGCAGCACTGATGGATTAACATCTAAATATTCAGGAAACAAAGAGCAAAGGGAGGAAGCAGACAAAGTGCTTTGCCCAAGGTTGCAATGAAGGTCAGGACCAGATCGGGATTCAAAAGCACGTTCTGTGACATCCCATGCATAGCCTGCTAGCTCCACAATTAAAAAAAAAGAAAAATTAAATTAAAAAAAAAAAAAGAAAAAAGAAAAAAAGAAAAAGTAGATTGAAAGAGAATAATAGAAGTACTTACAGAACAACAACATGTGCATATGGCACTTAAAATCCATCCATGAATGCTGACGTATCCCTGTTTCACAAATGACTTTATGCAGACATAACACCCTGTTCTTGAAAAGGAAGAATGCAAGGAATGTGAAGCCAAGGGTATGGTTTCAGAGAAGCCTTCTCAGAGATCTCCAGCTTATCCCCAACACACACAAGAAAGAGAGAGGGAGGATGAAATTTTCACAAACATGAAGTCATTTTGCTTTCGTGTTCATCAGCAGAGAAGTAGCTGGAAGGAATGCTAGGCATTTACTAGCAGGGCAGCAATCATTCCAAACGGAGTGAGCCCATTAATTAGAGAAGTAAATACAATTAATGAAGCCTCCAAAGAGTTTACATAAGCTCCTTTTAAAAAGTATCCCCTTCCACCAAACAAGAGTGTCTGATTTAGAAGTGAAATTAGGAAGCTGGCTGAAGATAAAACAACTAAGATGCTTGCAAAATACAGTTCTTTAGTTTTACTGGAAAAGTTAAATGCTGTGAAGTTACCAAGGCCATTAGCACACCTACTGAACCACTGGGTATTTGGGAGGCTTAGAAAAAGCTGTAAGGCAACAGAAAACTAAAGATGCCAATGGGGAGAGAAAGGAGAAAAAAAAAGGATTTTCTCCAATATTTCTCCAATATATGGGCATAGTAAAGAAGAAAGAAGCAGAAAATATACAGAATTGCTAACTTATGCTGCAGAACACTATATTCACACCTATTTCAGGGTTGTCCACCCCTGAGTTTGAAGGGGACAGCTGAAAAGATCCCCTTGATGGAGTATATCTATGTAGTTCAGCCTTAACCAGTTAAAATGCTTAGGACCAAAATTGAACTTAAACAGTTCTAACTTGCATTTTCCGCAGACGAAACAAAGAATTTCACCTGGGAACCAGCTCCCTGTGGTTTGAACCCCACATGCAGCACCAGGAAACGGTGGAAATGTCAGCAGTGCTGAGTATTCACATTTTTAGAATGACTGTGAAAAAGAAATCTAGAGAGGGCAAAGAAAAGCTTTGAGCAGGATGTGAGGTGCCTTCTCGTGGGATTCACAGTATCTTCGTTACAACCCACACTGTCTCCAGAGAAAACACCAGCTACTAAATTGCACCTCTCCCAATTGCATCTCACTTGCAGGGCAAGAAAGAGCAGCTGGAAGCTCAAGCCAGGACTAGGGTGGACGGCTGCATTTCACCTCTGCTGGCAGGAGAACGTGGAGCTGTTTGAAGGGCATGGGCAGATCCTGCAGCGGTTCCCACTTATGACACATGCTGCTTCTCGTGGCTGGCGAGGTCCTCAAGAGCATCCCAACGATGCATGTCTTTATGCTGGTGTCAGAGGTTGGCAGCCAGCTTCACTTCTTCACAGCTGCTTGCATTCTGCTTGCTGCACCCTCCGTGTCTTTTTCATCTGCACTATTATTTCCCAATAAACAAATACTGTCTAGCAAAGTCCCACACCAGTGAGTCCGTATGGTGCTGTATGCACTCAGGCAAGGTGGGCTGAGGAAGATGGTGCTTAGCCAGGTTTTCCCAGCTTCAGGTGAAGACCCCGAGGACTGAACAGAGGCTGTTAAATGAGTTATAGCACCAGGCTAAGATGGCCAGGCCACATCCAGACCGGGCACAGCCCTCTCATGCTTCCAACTCGGAGTTCACGCAGGAGAAGAGGCAGTTCAGGTCGGCCTACGCCAGCAAGATAGATGTGCCCTTTGGCTATCAGTTTTGTAGGTGTGGGGCTGCACCCTCCCAAGGAACCTACGCACTCAGCTTGCCTACAACCGTGACAAGAGGCAAAAATATCCGGCTCTTCCGAGGGATGAAAGGCAGACGCTCGAGGGATTAAGTCCCCAGGCTCTTTCCTTCCTTTCGGAGCTGGTGAACCATGCAGCAATGCATGTCAGCTGTGTTGGTTTTGCGTCAGGCGCCAGCACAATGCAGCCTGTCTTTCCTGGTGTGCACCTCCAGGGAGGATTCCCACAAGGGTTCCTCTACACAGGGCAACGTAGGTGGCGAACAAAAGAGAAAAGCCCTTCAACTTTTCACCCTCCTGGAGTTTACAAATTGCGCAGAGTTCATGTCACCCTGAATGACTCAAAAGGCATCTCACAGAGCACTTCTTGCCCACGCTGAATGTGCCTCTACACTTTGTCATCTCCTTCAAGTGTTCGTCCCATTCCCACCATGGAGAAGGAGGACCAGGCAGACGGCACCTGGGGGTGGTTTCCTGTGGATGAGCATATCTGCAGTGGTAGTCAATAAAGCAAAGCAGCCAGGTCCAAAGGCCTAGCCATGTCTGCAAGAGATGCTGAGCTGGACCTACATGAGATGACAGCAGCTTCCACAATCATGGAGAGGTGTGGACTTGTTCCCTATGTCCATTCACCTCCAAGTGACCTCAGACATTTTCTATATCTGGAACTATGGTGGCATGAGTACTTCTCTCACCAGAGTATTCATGCTCAGCAGGGCTGCTGCTTGGGAGCAAGAAGATGCACTGGCTCTCTTGTTTCTTCAAGTGATAGAAATGGACCACAGAAGAGACAGATTTGTTCCAGATCACCCATGAAGCCTGTGGCAAAGCAAAGAACTGAACACAGCTACCCCAGTCTCAGCCCAACACCTCTGCTGCAGAAGGACTCTTGTCTAGTCAAGGAGAACCAAAAGCATACGGAACAATATATGTCTGTACAAGGACACAGAGATCCTTCTACATGTAATTAGACCTCTGCAGTTTTTGTTTGAGTGTTTTAGGGTTGCTTTGTTGATTTTTTTTTTTGTTTCTGTTCATTGCTTTAGGGTTGTTTTGTTGATTTTTTTAAGACATTTTCTATTAGTCACTTCGCTGAGTGTTGGCCTGTTCTTGTGTAAGGTTACCTAGAGCTCATGGTCCACAGCATCTCTCATCTCTCCTAGAGAAAGCTTCTACCTAACATACTGCACCTACAGAGCACATCCATGAATTTGGGACAAGTTCACTGCCAAGCATGAAGTTTTCTGGAAAGACAATCTGTTTTCATAAATGGAGAGAAATGACTATTCTCAAGGTTCTGATATTAGTAGCCCTCACTCTGCTTGATGTAGACAGAAAAAAAACCCTGGAAACACTTGGACACCAATGAGTGAGTATTCACAGTGTGATGTAGGCATTAATGCCACCATTTCCTGAGTCAGTCTGGTCTGAGGGCACCCCATCACACTAGCCCCAAAACGGGATGTAAATCCACACTAGACTGAACTACTGGCCACAGGATGGCACAGAGCCAGCTCCCAGGAGGAACACGTGCCTGCACCACCTGTATTGTTGTGCACTTTGGTGAAGAATTTAGTTTTTTTTAAGGAACAAGGCTGAGAACCAGGAGCCCTCTCCTGCTGAGATCCCACCCTGCTGCTCACGAGCTACAAGCTATTCCTCCCACATGTATTGTGCAAGACCTTCTGTACCTTCACCCACTGCCACCACCACTCAGTTGCAAGCAAGCACAAGCCAGGAGGCAAAGTATAAAATATAAACCTTCATTAACAATTTTGTAAGAAGTCCATGAGGCCAAAATAACAGAGGATGTAATAGAGCCATAAATATCTCCCACAGCCATAAACACTTCTACCTGTTGTTGTCTGGGCATTTATAAGTGCTTGAGGTGTTCGGGGCTGTGTTCGCACTTATTCCAGCATCTACCAACCACAAAGCCAGTGGTAGACATGGTACCAGGTACAGACGCAGCCGCCAGGCTGGTTTTATGGTGTCAGCCTGGGCACCTCTCCTGAATTAGCACTTCTGTTTCAACCAAGCGGCATGTAGCAGCTCTAGCTGAGCTCAGGGCCTGCTGTGTTTAAGTGAGCGGAGACTATGAGGTGTCTCAGAACTTCTTCGGCGTAAATGAGATGAAGGGGAGGAAAAAAAACACCTTTCCTGAAGACTAGGGAAGAAAAAATTACAAACAAAACAAACAAAAAAGGCTTTCTCCTAACCAAGACCAGCATCACTGCACCTATCCACAACCTTCCCACTGGATGTTTTCTTGAATGTCTCAATAGAGCCAAAATGTCTCTGGAAAGTGTCTCCACTTTCTAAGGTCACTAAGAAGCAGGCAAGGGAATCTTCAGGAACACTAGCCCACTACATAGTCCCCCTTGCTAACTCCAGGAACATGGGAAGACTTCTGCTATGCTCAGAAACTCCTTCAGTCTGTCTACCTAGCATGGGTTGCATAGGGCATAAGTCCTTATGGACCTTTATGTTTTGAAAAACAAAAAACAAAAAAAAAACAAACAAAATAACAAACAAACAAAAAAAGATGTCTATGTTTTTGAAAAGAGCCCTTGTCTTCCCCATGTATTCATCCTTCTTCCTGGGTCTGGAGCTACCAGATACCAAAAGGCATCATTGACTTCACATCCCACTCACTAAAGGAGCACAGAGCCACAGCAGGAGAGTTTTAGCAGTGAAGATAGGGACCAACCAGCATCATGGCACGAGCCTAGGTGGTCAAGAGGGCTCCAGATTAGAGTATTCCCACCCACAAGAGGCAGCCTCAGGACTTTCCCTTCATGACCCAAAACAGGCAGCTTTCCCTAAATAAGGCACCATCTCCACCCAAGTCTCAGAGCCATCCTTACAGCATCCATCAATTTCTGTAAGAATCCTTCTCAGACATTCACCAGACTTCCCCATCTCACTCCAGCACATTTTCACCCTTCCAAAGCATCTTTCCATAGTCAAATTCTCCTCAAAGCTTCCCCGGGTGCTACTACAACAGTTACAGAAGATGGTGCCCAGGTTTAGGGATGCAGGATATGCTTAGGGTTGGGTAGCCTGATCTGAGAAGACCTGAGAAGAGGTCTCATATGCTTAAATGAGAGAGTATCTCTTAAATACTGGCAGATATCAGCAACAGAGATGGACACAGCCCTAAACTTTTCTAAATGGCTTCTGAGCTTCTTGCTTTGCTCTGAAGTTACATCTCGTACTGAGACCAGAGGCACAGAGAAGAGTCAGCAGAGTCATCTGCCAAATGTCAGGAAGACATTTCACTACAGACGTTTTTGCTTAAGCTACTGCTTTTACCACGTGGAGAGCAGAGGTGTCTGCTGCTCGCACTTTCAGTATTTGCAGGGCATTGCCAAAGCGATCTTTGAAGAAGGGCAGGGGAGGGTGGTAGGCAAGAAACCATGACTCATCCCCAGAGGAACCCCAAGGTAAGTGACATTTGGAAGCCTTAATCATGACCTTGTGAACAATGGGTGAATCAGAAAGCTGAACTTTACATCACTCCCCCAGATTAACGTGGCCTTGGACACCTCTTTCAAGATCCCAGGCCAAACATTAGTTAGTTCCTCCCCGAGATGATTCAGAACTAAGATTAACAAGGGAGAAAGCACCAAGCCAAGCTGAATTATTTGCAAAGCTTGGTTAAGCAGAAAACGTTTTTCCTTGCCTATGACTCGAAGATCACATTATCCCACTATTATATGTCCTTTTTGAGGTCTTTGGTAAATATTGAGAGGAATGAGGGAAAAGAAAGAAGCAAAAGGACAAATAGGTCAGTTAATAGAGAACTCATATGAGATATGAGAGACTGATTTTAATTCAGCATTGCATGAATCAGACACAGAAATTGAACCTCAGTGACCAGTGCACCAGACTGGTCTGACCTTAAGAACCACCCAAGTACACATGACAATTTCATCCTTCTAGAGACATCAACAAATTCACCAGCTGGATCTCCACAAAGCTCTTATTTCAATAAATTAATGTTTTACAGAGAAATACTAAAATAGTCTTCGGGACTATTGCAAGTTTTCATGAATTTTACAGGAAACAAAAGGGACCAGATCCAGAGCCACTGAGAATCTGACTTTTCCAGTCTTTATCTCTATATTACATCATAAAAGCCAGGAGGCAAGGTCAGAGTATTAACAACAAATACTCCAATTTGCTACAGAGAAAAGGTAGGTACCACTTACTCTTTTTACTAATCCTCCATATAATGGAAAAGAATCAGAACAACCTCAGACCATACCTTCAGTACTAGCATCAAACCAGCTCTGAGTCAAATCTTCTCAACCAAAATCCCTAGCATACCTGCTAGGCTTTTCTTAATTATCCTTTAAAAAAAAAAAAAAAAAAAAAAAAAAAAAAAAAAAAAAAAAAAGCTGATGATTTGCCACATTAATTCGCTGCACCTGAGGTCTCCCCAGCTAACACTACTGTGAAATTCTCACCTAATTTGGTTATGAGCTATACCTTCTAGGAAGGGAGACCCAAAAATACAAAGGTCAGCAGAATCCAGCTAGGACCTGCCTGTCCTACTCTGCATCAGCCAATACAGAGGAATTTGCCTAGCGGAATTCAGGTTTGCAAGGAGCAGAAGTGGATGTTGCCACTGCCTCAGCAATTGCCTTTGCTGGAGGAGAACAGGCTGGAGGTGGTGGGGCTGGAGATCCGCCAGCTGCAGCCTGAGATGGCATCACGGTAGGACCCAGGCTACGTGAGTCACCCTTATTTCCAGTAACAACCACCTTTTTCTGCTCAACTTGCAGCTCTTCGGGCCACTCTCTTTGCTTTCGTTGCAACCAGGCTCATTAAAAGGGTGGTTAATCTGTGCAGAACACCTGAGCTGGCTACTCTTACTGTAATCCGGGGATCCAGAAGGGCTTAGAGCTCCAGGCTGCTGTAGCCAGGGTGTTTTTATTACCAGTGAGCTAATTAACTATCCCTTCATTCTGCCAGGCATATATGTAATGGTGAGTCCTGGTGCATCCTCCATTTCTTTTACATTTGCCTCACCAGAACCTGATGGGCATTTTTATTTCTTTGCAGTTTGACTGTGGCAGTTTCATCCACAGAATCCCACAGCTCTGACTTTTGTGAGGACTGCAAAGCCTGGTGTGGCTTCTTTCCATCGCTGTGGCCACACCACTGGGCCATGTTTCATCTCATCCAGCTTTAGCATCTAACCTAAACTGTCTGCTTAGGCTTTCTCCCTAGCCAAGGGAAAGAGACTAGCACTTCCAGCAGGTAATTAATCTCAGCTGTCTTATCCACTCTATGTAGCATGGAATAAACTCACTTCTGGAGATACTGGTCTTTCTCCATTTTCTATTAGCAGAGCCAAAACCCACTGTTTTGGGACACAGTGGGTCCCTCCACTGGTCCCCTTGCTATTTTCTTTTTAACAATTAAAAGGTGGCCAAGGTTTACTCACGGAGCGCCCCTTGGGAGGCAGGACACCCAGATGGTGGCTATGTAACAAAAATTGATCTTCAAAGTCCTGTGCGGATGCCCACATTTGAATAGTCTTTTCAAGAGCTGCATAGAAAGGCTTTGTGGGATGAGCTCAGGAAACCGCTGGGCTGAAGAGAGGGAAGTGATGAAAATGGCTCTGGCTGCTGGTTCTCCACAGTGGACATTAATGGAAAAATACAATTCTGTTAGCAGAAGTACAGCTATGGTAGGTGATCAAACTGGATCGCTGCCTTAATAGCTTAGAAATAATGTCCGAGCTATATTTCTATTGCTCACTGATATAATAAAAGTCTCTGTGAGCAGTCTAACATCAGACACTACCTAAATGCCTAGGTTGGCTTCATCTCACCTTGGTGATCTCCAGTACAGACTTTACTTTCGAATTTCTTCCTTTCATAAAAGGGAATCCCTTTATGAAAGGGTGCCTATCTAAGCTAAGCTAAGGTAAGTCACAGCCTAGAATCACCTATGGTTTCTAAAGATAGTCTGGACAACCTGCTCAGGTACAGAAATCCACAAGAATGGAAGAGCTCATGGCAGCAGTATCTAATGACACAAACTGCATAGGTTGCCCTAAAGGAAAGGTGACACCAAATGCAATTGCAACCCTCCCACCAAAACCGTACAGAGCTCTCTGCCAGTGCAAGCCTAGCCCTAGAGGGACATGCACCAAATTACATCAATGTCAGAGGTAAAACATCACGCAAGCAGCACACAGAGGATTTGGGAGCTACAGGAGGAAGACCCATCTGTCACTCTTTGCTGTCAGCTCCTATCTAGACCTTTCATTTCGTAATACTGCTCTCTATTATCAGCACTGTACGTATCATCCAGACATCCCTGCAGGGAACCAGGTCCCACAGCAATGTACAGAATGAAAACAGAAAAGATTACTGGTCTAGAGACACAACAGCCTGACTGATGAGTTCCTTATGAGTTCCTAGAGGACTTGCTTCAAGCTATATGCCTACTCAGGCATCAGCTAAACTTCCATGGTAGCATATCTGGGGGCTAGCAATCACAGAATCACAGAATATTCAAGGTTGGAAGGGACCTCTCGAGATCATCTAGTCCAACCTTCCTGCTC
>VZSG01001058.1:28832-50567 GCA_013398315.1 Nothoprocta pentlandii | reverse complement strand
TCCTCCTGATGCAGGCCAGGATCCCATTGGCCTTCTTGGCCACGAGGGCACACTGCTGACTCATGGTTAACTTGGTGTCAACCAGCTTAGTGTCAACCGGCTTAGTGTCAACTAGCAATAGGGAACAGGGATGGAAAAGCCTCACGAGCCAGTGACCATTGGCTCAAGGTGCGTTTCCTCCCACTCGCAGGCTACGAAGCAAGCGCGCACAGGTCCTGCAGAACCCTGCAGGAACACAGCGTTTTCCTGCCCTGCATTTACACAGCTCACGAGAACCGACGCCAACAACCCATTACTCCTCGCTTTCTCACTGCCTTCGATTTCATAGCCTAATCTCCAGCTTAGCCTACACGGAACCACAGAAGAACAAACAGTGGCCACCCGCCTCTCCCCTCCTCCCTCCCCGGGCGCGCGAGCTTCTATTTATGGGTCGCCTGGGGAGAAAACAGTCGTGGCCATTGTATTTGTTTAAGGGTTTTCTGTAATTTCCTTGGGTTTGACTGCAGCCTCTGAGGTTAACCACAGCCAGCTATTGTGGCTGTGTCTTCATCATTCCCTATTGTTCCGCACTAGGTGGCTCTGCCTTGTTTTCTTGGAAGGTCAAGAGATTGTTTGTCATTTCTGGCCCTAGGTTCAATAGGGAGAGGGTGATGGAGGGGAGGAAAGAGGAAAAAAAAAAAAAAAAAAAAAAAAAGCGGCTCCTTTTTTAGGACTGTGGGTTTCTGAGAAAGACCAGTGTCACTGACCAACCAAGGTCAGCCTGAGGTTGCTTAGATGGTATTTGTAACAGCGGGAGTCTGTAACGAGCCTTCTACTTTGATAGGATTCCCTTAAGGGGTTTCGAGAAAAATTTGAAGAATCCTCCACTTATGGCTTCTTCCACTGAGCTGCTCTGAAAGTCGTTCCTCCTGAGAAAAGGAGCAGAGGGCCATACCATATAAAGTCTTTCCCCTGCCCCTGCTGCTGCAGGATTAGCCACATTTGCACCGAGTCCTGACCTTTTGCTACTGTAACGCTGAGCTTCGCGGTACTGCCAAGAGGCGATCCTTTTTCTGGCTTCCAGTTCTGCTCCCTTATGGGAGGACCCAGTCATTCTCCAGCCACATAGAGACAAATTCTTCCCAGCTTGTCTCTGTCAATGCCTAAGACTGGAAACTTACCTCATCGTCATGGATGTGTCCTGGAGCCAAAGGCTTGCAGTCTGATTCATGCCTAGAGGGAAAGGAGGAAACAGGAGAGGGTGAATCCATTGACTTCACTGGAGTCGCACCAAGCAGTCAACAAGAGGAGCACTGTAATGTAGTCCATAGGACATTAAACAAGGAACTGGGAATTCTGGCTTCCAGCGTCAGTACCACAACTTGCTTTTTGAGTCTAGGTAATGCCATTCTGTTCCAGAGCTTTTATTCCCTTTTCCAATCACTTGCTCTTAATGTCTGCCCCAAGTAACGTATTGAAGCATTCAATCAGGTTAGTCATTTTGGCCTCTCTTCCTCAAAAGTGGGGTTGAGAGAACTATCGTTGGAGAAAGAGCCTTGTCTCTGTCTAAAGTCCTTGGCTACTCTAAGAGGAGGATAGAGATGACTCTTCTTCGTCTATCAATGGTGATCACCTGGCCATCTTCCTCACCTTCAATGGAAGGTGTAAGGTGATCCAATCAGACAGAGGTCTCAGGAGGTAGCAGCTGTTTGGAGATGGGTATATCTCTTTTAATGGGAGGCCAAAACCAACCTGCTCATTGTCAAAGGACAAGAACTGTCCAATTCTGACAGCATAGGGATCTCTTCTGGGATCCAAACTGAGAGTCCAGGCAGTTTGGAACCTGCCAGTCAATCACATTAATTATGAGATAATACTGGAATTTATACCACTGCAGAGCATAGTAGACATTTAACAAAGGATATAGAACAGCTGAGGCACTGCAGTGACGTTTGTATGACTTTCCACCAGTGCGATTTGATGGAAATTTGTACTAAGATGCTCCCAGCCAACTGAATATAATAAAGGTAAAGAAGAAAATTTGTTTCATGAAGAAGCTGGCAGAACCAGTGGAGGTGAGAGCAAATTTAAAGCCAAAAAAATAAAGAGAAGTCAGTTTGACCTTAGAATTTCTATTAGCACTGCTGAAATGAATGAACAGAAGATTTAGTGGGGGAACAAAGAAGGACCAAGGCTGTGGACGGACAGACTAGACTTGGTCATGCAGGGAGCAGCAGCATCACATAGACCAGGAGAGGAATAAAACTCATCCTATCTGGACCTTTCATTTTGTTATACTGCTCTCTATTATCAGCACTGTACATATCATCCAGACATCCCTGCAGGGAACCAGGTCTCATAGCAATGTATAGAATGAAAACAGAAGGAAAGAGATTACCAGGCTATACCCCTCAGCCATCCTAGCTGAAGGGTCAACCTAGAGCACTCCCATCAGTCACTCCCAGCAGGAGACAGCCAGCGCCAGACAAAAAACACATCATATACCATCAAGCATAGGACCTTTCTCCATGACATCCTGGGTCCTGCTTGTGCCCACTAAAATGGAAGGCTAGCTGTAAAGTTAGCTTAATAATTTTAATTTTATCCAAACGTCTTAACTCCCCTTCCCCATCCCCAAACCCACCACCATCACGTATAACCATGAGATTTTCTGAGGAGCTCAGCACATATTTAGTCACCAGGAGAGGCAGCTAACGCTCCTCAAAGATGGTCAGCTCTGCAGCCACGGGGATCAATAGAAACCTCAAGTACCTTCATCTGTTGTGAGCTAAGTTTTGCCCGAGCACTTGGACATCAGTGCTGGCAAGTTTGGGCTCAAACGAGCTCTGCTGGTCAGTAGTATCAGTGGCACATGCTGAGGATGTGATGATGAGGATGTGATGATTCAATCCTCAATCGGAGGATTGAAAAGCATGTTTAGAAAAGCCTGAGGGCCCAGCAATGGGATGGAAGGAAGGATAATCCGGCAGTGCAAAACCCACTCAGCAAGATAAGGAGAGACCCCAGAGAAGAGACAAAAATGAAGGTTGACGGTCTCATCGGACACCGTTGGTCAAACCTCATTTTAAAAGGCTTTTCTCTTTTTCCTCCTGGGCCCAATGCTGATGCGTCCCACTCCTGGGAAGAAGGGGAGATTTATGCCGATTAGTCAAGCCACTGCACCGTGATACTAAATAAAAAATGGGTATTAAAGCAAATGCGATGAGTCACCCATCCCAATCTCTAACAGTCGTCAGCCCTGGCTGTGTAACAAGCTGTTGACATACCACTGGGAAATGAATGTTAGCAAGAACAGCCTCTCGTCTCTGCCTCGAGCACCCCTGACCCTGCCTCGAGATCACAGAAGTGGCCTGCGGGACATATGAAGCCAATTACCTTTGCCTGAGATTGCCCTTCGAGGGCCTCATTCCGCCGTGCGCTCCCCCTACCCCGTGCCGAGCTTCCGAGTGCCGTTCAGAAAGCAAGGCCCACATCAGACATCCTGTGTGAGACATCACCGGCAGAAGTCATAGAGCCTATTAATTGCTGTTGTTAATTGTTAACCCCAGCAGACAGCAGGGTTGGGGGCGGAGGTTCTGCTAGGGGTGGAGGACACCGCGTGCAAGGGGACCTTGGATGGGCATGATCTTGCCCTGCGTGGGATGCAGTGGGCGATGACCTCTAGCTTTTCAGCACAGGTGTAAAACCAGACCCAAGGATCATTCCCATAACAAGAAGGACGAGGACAGGAAGAGGAAATGCAATTTTCACAAAGAGGAAAGGAAGAGATGTCCCCTACTACTACACCTCAACACAGGCCTAATACTCCAAGTCCTCCGTCAGCAGCAATAGCACCCACCTTGTCTTCATAGCGTATTGGCAAAAAAAAGACTATCTAATTTTGTCCACTTGCCCTAAGAATGCCAATTCTCTGCCTGCTCCCAGTCAGCCCTGGCTCCACCAGCCAGCACCAGCTTCTGTCCTTCAGAAAACCAACTCGGGGAACTGTAACGCTGGGACTGTTGCCTCAAGCCAAGGCTGAGATTATCTGCAGGCAAGGGACCAGGTTTTGTCAGCTGGGCACTAGAGGAAACCGGCCTTGTTTAGGGATGAGCATCTAGAGGCTTGTCCAGTGAGGCTAATGCGATGCTGAGCTCAGCTCACCAACCACATTTGGCTTTCACGCCGAGCTGGTTGCCTCAAGCTTTCACACACAGGTCAGCACAAAAGCAGGGCAATGTGCATCTACCTGCAGGTTGGCAGCATCTCAGCAACTTTGCCAGGAGAACGATTTGGCACTGTGCTTTCCAAGAAGGTCCAAGGTCCTTCTGCTCTAAACTACCTGGGATTTGCTCCTGGGCATGTCCCCATATTCCCTGTGCTTTGCCTGGGCATCTTCCCCTTCTACCAGAGCTGACATGTGAGTCCAGAGGCTGGACAAGGGTCAAGCACAGTGACAGCAGCACCACTACCAGCTTTACCATAACCACTGCACGCCAAGAAGGTCCTTGTGTCCAGGCCAGGTTTCCTGCCACTGTCACTAGCCTCAAGTCCCCACATACCACAACCCATAATGTGCTGGTCTGCATCTGAGCTGGCATATTGCAGGCACCACTTCCATTCTGGAAAAGACAAAAAAAAAAAAAAGAAAAGAAAAAAAATAAAGAACAAAAAAAGGGAGTAGGGGAGAAGGAAAATAAAATCTTTAGTATGAACTGACAGTGACCTGGTAGAAATATGTTGCATTCAAACTTTCCCATAGAGCACTGAAAATTTGTTCCTTATTAAGGGGGGTGGGGGGGTGGGGGGCAGATCCAGTTCAAAGGAGAAGTTGGAACAGAGAAGAATTCTGTGGCTACTACTGTGGTGTATTTTTTTCCATTTGCTTTACCCTGTTTCCCCTCCTCCTTCCCCACTTCTTTCCTTTCCAATCCCAATTCCTTTACGGTTGCCCTGAATCTAACAATTCCTACCCACTGAAAAAAAAAAAAAAAAAAAAAAAAGAAAGAAAAGTTGGGAGGGAGGGAGGGAAATCTCCAATTTGTGGGAACTTCTGGTGTTTGAGTGGGAATGCAGAGAAGGTTTTGGACTTTCCCATGCTTCTCTCTCGAAACACTATTTTTACAGTGCCATTTAACATAGGGGAAAGGGGACCGAGGGCTTCAAGCAGTGCAGAAGCAGTAAATGCACTTCAAATATCAGCAGCTTCCATGTTTCAGGAGTGCAGCCATTATTGCTGTTTACTGTTTGCTTCCTATTAATTCCGCAGGGTATCCCCAGTAGCCTCAATGCCACGATACAAACCCAGAATGCAGCCCCTGACCCTTGCAGGCAATTTTGCAACCTTGCATATGTTTACTTGTATATTTTGCCATGGTGAAGGAGGAGTCAAGATCCATCTGCTATTCACTGCTGCATATGTGTGTCCTCTATATTGGTCATTGCAGTTGGACGTGAAGAGGCATCTGGAGTCTAGGGAATTTTTCTGAAATGCCTAGGGAACCCCTAGCATGTAATGAGAGTTAGCATAAATGCTGAGAAGGTTGCTACCGTTAAAACCATAATGTGGAGCGTGAGACATTTGCCTTGTTTGCAAGAGTGGCCTATAGCAGATGCATAGCGCAGACATGAGAAAAGCACAGTCATGGAGCTACATTTCTCCAGGACCGTCCCTATTCTCCAGTCCTTGACTCCAGAAGCACGGTGCACATCACCTCCTTGACCAGGTCAAGGTCAATGATTATCATTCCTTAGGGGCTCCCACCCACGCTCCTCTTACTGGAAGGCACATTCTGAACATGGCCTATCTCAAGTTTAGGAATCACCACCTCTTTCATGTCCAAAATATCTTCATGGCCACTTTACACCTCACCAGAGTCTCTGAAATGACTCTGAGCACGGCAAAAAGACACTGCAAAGACCTAATGAATGGCAATCAGTGGCTGGAGGGAGAGGTGTCACAGTTTCCCCTTTGCTGTAGAGAAAAAAAGACACCTTTGATTGTCAGGTCTTTTGTCACGCTCGCTGGGTGCAGCTGCTGTGGTGACAAGATCAACATTCAATGTTTCTCCACCCTAGTCTCTACAGCAAGGAGATTACCCACCTCCATTTCACCAGGCTCAGATAAGTACCTTATCTTCAATTTCAGCTTCATGTACAGGATGATCCAAGAATGTGACCTCCAGTGGCTCAGCAAGAGCTAAAAGAAAGGCATTTTTAGCCATTTTGCACTCCCTGCTCCTTCAAGACTACCCAGGAATTCCACAGAACCTTGATCCACTTTGATGCTGGGGGGATGGACAACATGGACAGGGAAACACCAAGTAAAATTAGTGCATATTTTCCCTGAGCACCAAGGCTTTTCCCCCCCTTTTCTTCCAGCAACAGCAATTTTCTAATTTTCTTCCAAGTTTTCCTCTTTTTTTAATCCTGATCACTCAGCATTCCACAGAGACCAAGTTTGCACTTTAAAAAAAAAAAAAAAAATTTTTTTTCCTTTTTTTCCAGGTGCCAACCCTTTGGAGGCACTTGGAGACCGAAATAGAAGTAGGATGTAGGACGTGCTTGCTACATGTGGCATAAGACGCATGAAGGAGAAATGCCTTGCTGAGTCAGGGCCTAGGCAATCTGCAAAATAAAATACAGAGGAAAAAAAACAATGTTTTTAGTAAAGTGGTTTTTTTTTCCTATTTTTAAAAAAGGCTGTTGTTTTTCCTATTTTTGAAAGAGGCTGAAGGAACAAAATTAGTGGTTATGTTCTAAATCTGAAAAAGAATTTTCTGATGGGTTGACCTACAGTAATCTTCAATTTTGGTCCAAAGCACTTTCAGCTACAGTGGCTTTGCCATGATTTAGGGTCATAGTCCGCATGATGTTCATATGAAATAAGGAACAGAATTGCCACAGAAAGAAATACAATTTATCTGTTAATCAACATCAGGGACAGCCAATGCTTAGAGCCTGTCTAAAGTGAGGTATGATCTTATGATCTTAAAGGTGATCTTATGTGTAAAATAATTAGCTGCTACCTGAAGCGACCTGTCTTCAAGCATAGTCTTGACACAGATTTACCCCTGAGCAAGAATTGAAGTATCTGATGACCTGTGTGTTTATGAAAATGCTTAAGCAAGGGACAGGTTCCTGAGAATATCTGGCATCAACAGAGGAAGCTGGTATATTTTCTTTCTTAATCTTACTTTTCAGTTCCTATCATTAAAATAGAAACAATAAGAAAAAAAAGAAAAAAAATATATGGTCTTATTGATTTTGAGAGCAGTTATTTTTTTCCCCCTCATAATGTCATTATATCTTCCATCATCTGTGGTACTGATCTTATCTGAAGCAGCAGGCAATAAAAAAAAAATACAGATACTGACACTACAACGAATATCCATGATGCCAGAGGTTCTTGGATGAGAATAAACAGGCAGGAACTCAGTTTTACACTACCTGTGAAGGTGATAGATGGATTACCATAGCATGTCCCTGCAACCCAGTGGTACCTTAGGCTCTGAGCAAAGACTGAGACATTACCAGCATCCTCTGAGGACTCCAGAGCTCCACACAAGCCCTGATTCCTCCTTCAGGAAGCACTGGTTAAACCACCACTTCTAGTTGCTTTCCTCATCACTGAGAAGATGAAAACAGTTTGAGGAGCTCCAGAAAGGAGGAGACCAGATACCACAGAGCCATAATCACCCATAGCTCCACAATGCTTAATTTACCTTATCTGGAAACAAAAGTTTTGCAAGAAATTTAGACTACTTGCATGAGCTGCAAGCCCAATTCCCTTCACAGACCGGTCTGCCCTACGTGCTTAAAGGAAGATTCATAAGCAGATGTTTCTGACCTGCATTAACAAACATATCAATACCTGAACAAAACAAGGTGAGCAGCAGCCTTGGCTTGGCTCAGCTGGCAAACATATAGCAACATCCTATTCTCCATATTTAAATAGAAAAAGGGGTCCTAAAAGCAATGGGGGAGGTACTCCAGGCTTCTTCTCTGTCAGACCATGGCCTCAGCCATGACAGCAGCCTTTGTCACTTGACAGCAGCTCTTTAGGGCAGGGGCTATCTGTACTGCTGCATTCCCTTGGGTCACCCCTTCCTCTTCGCGTCCTTTCAACACCACTGCAGTAGATTACAATGACATGAATGAAAATAATGCAGAAGGACTTCGTTTCTCAGCTGTTCCCAGAGCCTGGATTCAATGGAATATCTGAAAGAAACTCGCAGTTTTTCTCTGGCCAGGTCTCAGGGGTAACACTGAAACTATATTTCTGTCCCATGCTGGAGATGACTATAGGGATTTTCTCATAAACAAGGAGTTGGATTCTCCGTCAACCTCCTCCTTGGGTTGAGATCACTGGGGACTTAATTTGCTTCTGGTCACCTCAGCAGCACTGGAATGCCTTGAGCTGGAGACATTTCAAATAGGACAACATGGGTGATTAAGTGGCTGGAAGGATTGACTTATGAGGAAAAATACGAAGGAGCTAAATATGTATAGTTTGGCTGGAGGACAGCAAAGGAGGACAACTGTCTGCTGACTGGTTGACAAGCATAAATGCCGGGGAGGGGGAAGAATTGTTTAGGTTAGCCCAACAGGGGAATAACCAGGAATCACAAGATGGGATTAAGAAATGGAAAATGAACTCTGAGTATCAAGGGAAACATTCCTAGCAGTGGGATCTAACCTACTGGCTGGTGGAACATCCTCCCTGAGGACTGTGGTGGAAACCCTGCTCTTTAAAACATTTAAAAACAGATGAATGCACGGCTTGTTGGGAATAATCTTCCTTTGACCAGGGTGTTCCCTACAAGAAGCACGTCATGTGTTGCAGAGCACGCATGTGCCATGGGAAGGTGCTCGCAGAGCACAGGCAAGACTTCTGCCCTAGTCCAAGCAAATCCAGGCGTAGACCAAGGGTTAAGCTTTGCTCTTCATGGCCAACAGTAGCCCCATGATGAAGGCCTGCAAGGTATGGTGCTCACCTTCTTCCTTGTATCCCAAGCATTCAAAGATGTGGGAAGGAAAGGCAAGACAGAGCGTGGGCAGCTTGCACAGAGAGCTCTGCTAGGAGTTCTGCTCATGGTATTATAACAGTGCTGTCCTCTGAGTCAGGACACACACGCCTTTCAGACTCCCGACAGACTGAAGAAATAGCATCACTGGTGTGTGACAGACCTTTCTGAGACAGATCTACCTGATAGATCTTCATTATCAGGAGAGTTCTAAAATCTGTGATACACAGAAGATTATCACGCAGGTTGCACTTCCCAGGTGCAACTTCTGAGGAGATCTAAACATGATGAACAAGTCCCATTCCTCAGCCTATTCCTATACAACAAGTTCTGCAGAGCTTTTGGTGGCCTGCAATGAACTTGCTCCAGTTTATCAATGTCTTTGTCATACTGAGAGAGCCCCAAAACTGGACTCAGCATCCTAGATCTAGCAAGTGATGTTCAAAGGAGTATTTAAGGAATGAAATTCAAGCACTTCGTATAAACATCTCTCTGCAAAATACCTGCTCAAATATGAGAAGAATGATGGTGGCAAGCATTCTGGTCAGGATTTCCTACTTAATAGGGAATGTATGCTCCGATCTCATACTTTCCTTCCTTTTGCACACACCTATCTCCCTGTTGGTGAGCTATCAGCCACAGACTCCTGGTTAAAGACCAACAAATGCCCTTGTTCTTCTTGCTCTGACTATGTCTGTGCTGCACAGGATCCCTTCACCCAATAATTTCTGATCCCCTTTCTTGGCTTTTTAAACTACAAGATACAACAGATACTCACATCTACAATGTCATGTCGCAGAGCTGCAAAATTAAGCATCACAATCCAAACAGCTTCATATACCCATAAAAACAGGACTAGAATGGAGGTCACCAAGCCTTTCTTGCCCTCATACAGTCATTTCTACCAAAACCTTTCCTGACAGATACTTGTATAACATATGTCCCTTTACCCCCCCATAGAGTTTCTCCTTCTATCCAAATGTCTAAAAACATGTCTGTTCCCCTCCAGTGGACCCAGAAAGAAGATTCTTCTCTTTCTCTTCACAATATCCTCTTAGATACTTGCAGTCTCCTAGGAAATCTTTCTGCAGTTATCTCCCCTGTAGACTAAACAATTCCAACTCTTGCAGCCCTTCCTTGAAGGTCATATTTTGTGGACCTCTGCTCATTCTTGCTGCTCTCTTCTGGACCTTCTCCAGTTGGCCTTCACAATCTCAAAATGCCTAGAACTGGACACACAGGCTCCATCTGAAACCTTCTGGGACTTTGCAGATCACAGATCTCAGTTTAGCCTATTAGAGAAAAAGGTTTAAGTTACTAAGTCTGGATATGGTCTAAATCCACATTTCCTCCATGCTTAGAATGACTGTTGTTCCCATAGGGACCATGTCCAGCATGCAGATATCTGAAATGCTAAAATACTTGACAGGCAGTCCTGAGCACTGAAGAAAGAAAGATGGAGTAGAACCTTCTCCTGACTGCAGATCCCCAAAGCACAACACAGTTTATGAACTTAGAGCCCCATATTGTGGTACAAGACCTGCTGGGAGGAAGAGAGCCCCATTCTACTCCAATATGTCTTTTTTTGTTAACAGATATATTAACACACATCCATTATATGTCTTTTTTTGTTAACAGATATATTAACACACATCCATTATATGTCTTTTTTTGTTAACAGATATATTAACACACATCCATTTTGCTGGATGTAGCAGCAAAAGCCACTCCTTATGCTAGATGGGAAAAGAAGAAGCTAACTAAAAAGATTTTCCATTTCCTTTAATCAATAACAAGAATTGTTTTCTTAGAAGGGAACCTGATTCCCAAAAAGCAACCTGTCTATTAGAGACAACAAAATTGCTTCAGCTGACACTGATGATGGTTAACTGATGATTAACCATGTTACAGCAGTCCAGACTGACCCTCTGCAATGAAATGCAAATTGAACAAGGAGCTTAAAGGATGCAACATGAGATTTCTGTAATTCTTTCAGCTTCACTCATCTAAGGTGTCCAACAGGTCAACAGGAGAAGCATTACATTCACACCCAGGAACACACATTTGCACCTTGGCAGATCCCTGGCATTTCTTTTTAGTCATTTTTATTAGTAGTACAAAGTAAACAATTTGCTGCAAACAACCATTTGATTTGTTTTGCTTTTCTATCTCCCTTTGCAAATTAGCAGGTCGTGAAACGGCCTCATTTGTTTTATTTGTAATTAATATCTTCTAAATCCTTGGCTGGTTTCAGCACTTCATTGTCACAGCTGCACAACTGCGCCCTTCCAGCCTTGTGCTATCCGTGGAGTGATGCATACTGAAAAGGGAATAATCTAGGGATAACCAGGGATTTATTTTCTCCTCATTGAAGAAAAGAGGCTGCTTAGCTGCATATATCAAGCCATATATTTTCACTGACAAAACCGTCTGTTCCACTCGTCATTCACTGTGCATATTTGAAAGTTACTCTAAGTCTGTGAGCTGCTAAATGCTGCAGCAAGTTAATTAACTGACACACAGTGTGACAAAGCTGTCACCCTTTTCCATAAGGTTGGTAGGCGTAGGTTGCAGGTGAAAGGTGTAGATTGCAGTGTTGACATTTCGTACTGAACTCAACAGCTCTGCTAGCATGGTCATGCTGATAGCTTGGTTTGACGCTTCATGGGCATGCCTTGATTCACCTTTGACCACAAGAAAATCATCCTTTCTGTTTCTCTTCCCTTCCTCTGTACCCACTTTCTGCTCATCTTGCCTGCAGAGCTTTCTCTGGTGGAGACTCAGCAATAGCTCTCCCATGTATCTGAGCTGGGGCTTTCAGAAAGTGTTAGGGCACTGTAAGAGAGTTAATAGCCACCTGGCATGGTGATTCATGATCTCATTCACCCAAGCATAGATTAATCTCAGATTTCTCCTGGAATGAGACCTTGTTGCCCAGCGGCTGTATCTGTTCTATCTTCAGGATCGCGCCGCTGAGGAAAAGATGCTTGTGCCAATATTGCCAGCTTGGTATACTACCCATTTTGCTCCAAGAATCTTCTGCATAGACAAAGTCATTCCCCTGACCAGTAAAGCCATGTGTGAAGCAGGATAGTTTGCTAGAAGGCTGCTTTCTATAGATAGGACAGACCCAAGCCAGGCTTCATTATTGACTGTAGATCACAGGATGTAGTGTCCCAGAGGATCACAGAATCACAGAATGTTTAACGTTGGAAGGCACCTCTTGAGATCATCTAGTCCAACCTTCCTGCTCCAGCAGGGACACTCAGAGCATGTGGCACAGGGTGGCGTCCAGGAGGGTTTTGAAGGCCTCCAGAGAAGGAGACTCCACAACCTCCCTGGGCAGCCTGTTCCACTGATCTGTCACCCTCACAGTAAAGAAGTTCCTCCTCACCTGGAGACGGAACTTCCCGTGTCGCAGTTAGCTCCCATTACCCCTCGTGCTGTCTCACTGGCCACCAGTGAGAAGAGCTTGGCCCCTACCTTCCCCCTTCATGAACTTATACGTTAATCAGATCCCCTCTCAGCCTTCTCTTCTCCAAGCTAAACAGACCCAACTCGGTCTCTCCTCACACAAGAGATGCTCCAGTCCCTTAATCATCTTTGTCGCTCTCCGCTGAACCCTCTCTAGAAGCTCCACATCCATCTTACGCTGGGGGATGATATCAGCATAACCAAAGTGTCCTCCCTTCTCCTGTGCTCAGTGGCTGGCCAGCTGTCCTGGGTCGGCACAACCTGCAGAGGCAATTACCCCATATTGGACTGCCTAGAATGGCCTGGCCATGTCTTCCAGGGATGACAACCAAGTTTCCACCCTCACCCCATGCAACTTTCTCTCAAATTTACCACTCAGTCCCATGGCATTTGATGAAGCAATCACAAGATTGTCCTCTCCAGCCTTGGTGATGCACCGAACTCAAGGATCAAAGCCTATAGCTAGGTGACAAGCAGCACGTAGTCTAGCAAACGTTGCCCATTAACAGCTCAGCCAAAGCTTAACCCATCTTTCTGCATAAAGAGAAGGTGCAGGGAGGGGATCTTGGACCTGTGAGTCGAACATTCACTCTGTGACTTACCTGAAACTCCCCAGACGATGAGTCATGAGAGTTCTGAAGGGGAACAATACGTTTCCCAACATTTGGAGAAAGGAATGGCAAAGCCGTGCCAACATTTAAACAGGAAAAGTTATTTCTCTCAGTTAGCCACGTACAGGTTAACTCAACATTAATCCTTTCTCCTTCTTCAGTCAATGGAGACAGGCAGGCACTTTCAAATACCATCATCCCATTGTAAAACAGATGTCTAACATAGATTAGATGATTCAGCTGCTAGAGGGCTGATGCTGCTCCATTGACTGCAGAATAAATTTTGGCAGTTAGTTTTGGATCAAGCAGCAAGCTCTTTTTTTTTTTTTTTTGGTTAAAATTAGGTGAGGTGACACTACTCCACCTTACAAAATAATTAAAAACGACAATAACTGTCAGTCACTGCTTTTCCTGGGAAATAGGCCTAATCTCACTTTCTGACAAAATTATGAGTTCTGCTCATCAAAGAGTCACTTACAGACATAATAAAAACTTTCATGTGGTTCATGACCCAGCATTGCGCAAGCTCCTGTTTGAAAAGACTCAGCTGCACAATAGAAATAAAGCAGACATCAAATAAATCGGGAGCTGGCTATCTTGTAGAAACTAGGAAGTATTATTCAGTGAGAAATTATCACTGGCACACTTGTCATGATCTACTACCATGCCCAGGGGAAGTCAACATTGTCCTTGATTTTCTGGAAGTAAATATATTACTTGGAAACAACGTAAGCTGCTTAAGTCACAAATGTTGACAAGGTGGCAAGTGGTGCTGAGAAGGAGCAAGAAAAGTGTTAAGGTTGTAGAAACCTCAAGGCAGATAGTAAAATACTATATTCAGTTTGGGATCCACATTCTGGAATAAATGTTGAAAAGGTGGAGAACTAAGGAAAAAGCCAGACAGTAAGAGAAAAAGCCACAGCAGAAGAGCTAGAAAGCTCAGTCTTTAAAAAAGAGGATTAAGAGTAAGGGAAAAGTTCATCTCACCTTCATTTAGGATCTGAAAAGGTATAAGACAGCCCAGACTGGACACTTAGCTTTCCCAGAAATCAACAGACAAATAATGCCATTTCCAAAACTCAGTGCATCTTAGGATGCTTGATCTCAGCAAGGTGAAAGTTGGGTGCCTTTTCTAACTGTAATTCAGATAAATCCCATGTTATCTCACCGCAGAACAGAATAAAGTGATAGGATACAGAGATGAGTCCATAGAAGCAGGTTCTTCAACTTTAGAGGGCAAGAAAACAAAACATGTAGCAGCAGTTGGAAGCCAGGCAGCCAAATTCAAATGAGAAATAAGGCATGGTGTTTTTCTGCTGAGAACAAGAGTCCTTAATTATTCCAACAGACTATCTAGGCAGCAAACAGCGTTCCTTCTCCACCAGGAAGACAGACTTTAAAACAAACAACTTACTGTGTCTTCATGACACATAGAAACACATAGAAAGGGGAGAGTATCTGCTACTCATATCTGACCTTAATCTCTAAGAATATATGACAGAAAACAGCAGCAGAAGATCCAGGTCCTTCATGACAAAGAGCTACGCTTGTTCAACATAATCTTTGTGCTTTCTCTAGCCAGGGATGCAAAAGACATCACACAAGGGCCCTTTGGAGGCTCAGTCACCAGCACCTTGGGACACATGATGCAGAAAAGGATGTGGGAAGTGCAGAAGTGAAAAATACCTTTTTCCTTCGTGTAGCTGCAACACCTCACCCTTTCACCAAACTCTTGCTTACCATGAAGGCAATGAGCAGCAGGAGCCCATGTGTCACTTTTCCAGCTGATGTCGAGTCCCCTGCACGATCTCCTCTGTAGGCACCTCTGCCTAGCCTTTGTCCAGGGAAATCCTCTGCAGCTGTTTTTGAGCAAAGTCTTTGCTATATCTCACAGATGAGATTTCTTCTTTCACAGCAGAGCTCTGGATCAGCTTTGCTCCCACAATAGAGTACCTGGAGAAGAAAAACAGATTTTTGTTAAGTCTACTTAGGATGTTATGAAATGGTCTCCCCTCTGCGAGCTCTCTTAGGGTACACTAATGAAGACCATGTCCTTCATGTATGGTGACTTCCCAAATGCAACAAGGACTAGAGTGTAGGCCATTGGTGTAAATGAAGCTCACAGTTGAAATACAGCTTTTTTGTTGTTTTTTCCCAGCATCAGAGAAGTAGGGAACATTTCCTCTTTCAACCCCTTATCCTACAGGCACTTCTGCCTTATCTGCATTGACCAGGAAGACCCTTCTCTTAAGCCCATCACTGTCTACAGAAGCATAGGGCTTCCATGCTCACCACCTTGAGTAGCTAAGCAAATGGAGGAAATAAAAAAGCAACTACCATGTGTTTGTTAAACTTCAGCAGGTACAGGAACAGGAGAAAAGTGGCACTGCTGTTAACATGCTTCCATTCCCAGGGCATCCTCCTTTGCATCCCATTCCCTCCTCAGCTTTACCTCCCAGATGTCCTACAGTGCCCTCACTACTACAGGCAGCATCTGACAGCTCCCTCAGGACTGTGACTGCTACCAAATTCATCTGACTTTGGGCAAAGCTGCCAGATAATGAGAGGGCTTGATGTCTCTTGGCGAGGCTGACTTTCAAGTGGTGACCTCAGATAATGGAGACCATATGGTCCATCTCCAAGTCCAAACCACCATACTTCAGAACATCGTGGTTGACCTGAGCAAGAACCCAGCAAAATAAACAGAGCTCTGTGAAAGCGGTGCCATGGGAACAGTTTATAACAAGCACGTATGCACCCTTGCCGAAACAAGGGGCCCCCTATTTCAGGAGCGGAAACAGGGACATTTGGTGGAGGGATCTGGATCCAAACTGGTATCTTTGGTTCTCCCTTTTGTATTCTTTTTTCTGCCAAGCTTAGGAAACCCAGGTCTGGATTTATTCACTGGGGCAAATCAGGGCGGGAGAGTAGGAGGTGCTGTTACCCACCATGTGGTATCAATAGGTTGGTGATAAAAAGCATCTTGCTGCCAAAGAACACCAGAAATAACGGTGTCAAACACGTCTTTGTGAGCAATTACGATAAACACACACAGAGGCACACACATACACACTTAGCGAAGATGAGAAACATGAACATCTAGATATATATTGGCTTCCTGCTTCTCATCCCATCTTCCCTGGGCCAGGATTAGAAACAGACTGAACTAGCCTGAGGAAAAACACAAAAACAACAACAAAAAAACCCATCATGTGTCCTAGTTCTCTCATTAAACAGTAGGTGGTAGATCTTGCCATGTGTTGGATATCACGGGGTTTGTTTCTCCCCATCTCTTCTGATGTGTCATCACATCCCACCCATCACAGGAGAATTGCCCAGTAAACTTCACCCCTGAGCTGTGTGTCCCTCCTCCCACCGGCCTTGGTCACTCTACAACAGCAGCATGGGGCATCTTCATGCAAAATTTGCTGTGTGAACACGGACAGAACCTGAAGGGAAAGACTCAAGGCTGGTCGCTCTCATAAGGAAGATGAGGAGGCTATAGGATCAAAATCAGCAAATGAAGGCAAGACATTTCCAACTGGAACGGAGGGATAATTTGCTCAGTCTGTTGCAAGATGTTAGGCAGCAAGAACGGTTTTGTCCAGCCGGACCAGGGATGGAGTCAAATTTTGTTAACATACCTTGCAATTATGCATCATTTTTCCTGGTTTGAGGAAGGGGCTGAAAAAAACTCTTTCCCCTCTCAGTCTTCTGCCAAAATATGACTAATCAAAGAAATATATTTCTGCTTTCCTCCTTTTTTCTTTCTCTCCAATAAAACTCTGATTAAAAAAAAAGGGGGTGAATGAGAGAAAATCAGCATGAATTTAACAATTACAAAACATGACGACAAAAGCACAGAACATGATGACAAAAAAAACACAGAAAATGATGCTGTTGCCTAGAGCTTTTTCTGTACATCTCTGCCAATGTTTTCAACCAGACCAAACAAACAGATGATTCCTGTTCTGTTTCTGTTTCACAGAGAAAAAAAACCCCAACCTTTCTAATTTGCAAAGCAAAAAAATCTTGTCCTTCTTTTGACCAGCTCAAACCACAATATTTTAAGGGCATCCCACAGAGCTCTCTGTAGCACGTAGGTTGCCCTGTGCTAACCTCATCCCTCCCAGCGGCATATTCCAGTGTTAATCCCCCCATGCGTGCATGCAGCGGAGCAGTCATGCTTTGTGGGGACTCGCATGAAGGGAAACCAGGAGGTTCTAAGCATCTCCTGCTCCTCCTCCCACTCCAGTGGCCAGGAAGTGGCTGGAGCCACAGATCTGCTCCCCACAATGCACCAGCTGAGACAGTGAGGACAGGAAAATCACGTACGTCAGGGAACCGAGCAGAGATGACTACTCTTCTGGAGCCAGACCAGGGTCAAGACTGTGACTTTGGGCCATGTGCTAGTGCTGGTTTTGCTCTCAGATTGCTCAGAGCTGCTGGGAGCAGAATCCAATATTTTCACCCACGTTGGCTGGTATACCTTGGAGTGGGAACTGCCCGGGGAGGTTGTGGAGTCTCCTTCTCTGGAGGTCTTCAAAACCCGCCTGGATGCCACCCTGTGCCGCTTGCTCTGTGTGTCCCTGCTGGAGCAGGAAGGTTGGACTAGATGATCTCTAGAGGTCCCTTCCAACCTTGAACATTCTGTGGTTCTGTGAACTGTCATGATCGCTGCAAGTTCTGCACACCATAATGCCCTAAAACCCAAGACGGGCCAGCTCTCAAGAACAGTCCCCTTGCAGATGCAAAGCCTGGCACTCCCAAACCACTAGCTGCTTCCAAAAGGTAAGATCACGTCTTCTTCTTTAGCGTCCTTCTCCCAAGCAGATCGCAGTGGATGAAAGCCAGAAGGAGCCGGGTATTTCCAGAGGGTGATGAGAGCACTGGCGAGGCCATCGTCTTCCCAGCCACCCGTTGGCTACGTGCTCGCCCTGCCGTGCTGCCTTCCCATCGTGTGCTGAATGTGACAGTGCTGAGCACATCAGCAAGGCCTGCACGCTCCGCAGAGCTAACCTGGCACACAAGGGGAAGCAGAATCCCCAAGGAGCTCATTTAAGAGCGATTGAGTCCATTTCTTGCCATACGATTTTAGGAAACCAGAGTTGAATGAATGGCTCCTCTTCCAATTCTGGCCAAGACTGTGGTTTTCCAGGGAACAGGGAGGAGGGGACACATACCTTCAGAGTTGTCTTTATGGATGGGAATTCATCATGGTTTATTTTCTCAAGGCTCATAACTTGTCACAAATCCTTTTAAAGTCATGAGGCCTGGAAAGGGGGGGGAGAAAAGAGAATGTTTTGGTGTTATTTTTGTTCAGATAGGAACAGTTAGTAAATCATTCCAGTCTCGTAAGCGAAAGACTATAAAGCCAGAGTCCCTTGGACTTTCTCAACTGGTGAGGTTTGGAAGAGGAGGAGGGCAGGAAAGGGTCCCCCACACTCAGGATATCCCCCTCCCTCTCCAAGGCGCTGACTCCTGCCCACATGCCCTAGTGCACCCTGCAGCATGTTGGAAAATCTGAGTGGATTTGCTCTTTTTTTAGCCCGCGCAATCCTTGCTCTCCCCTCTTGGACTGGAAGGGTTGACCGCAGCGCTACTGCAGCCCGTGGTGGCTGGGCCACCGTTGGCGCCCAAGGGAGCCAATGGAGACAGGAGTCCCCACGTCACCGTGCTGCGTGGTGGCATTTTGCTCTCCTCTCCACACATTCGCCTGGCTGCACAAACAGTAACAGAGAAAATCTCAGGGCTCTGTGCTACCGTTTGGGACTATGGGCTTTGAAAATGCAACGTTAAAATAGAAATTTTGCAATCTTCTGCTCTGAGGGGAAGAAAGTGCTGGGAGAGCAATGAAATCTCTGCCTCCTGGGAGGCCAAATGCAATAAGCAGCACAGCATCTTATCCACTCCATCTCCAGCATCTCAGAGCCAGGTGCTAGTCCTACCCACTCAGGCATCCCCAACATCTCCCGAGGTGGGACACACCCTAAAGGTGTGTAAAAAAAGACAACGGCTGATCTAGTGCTAAATATTTACCTTGTAGATACCAGCTATGGTGTCAAATCTCACACACCTTCCTTAGGTCCAACCTCAGGGTGAACTCAGCCTGGGAAAGGGTCTCCTCGTGCAAGGACGCCTATCATATATTGGTTCAGCTTCTGGCTACTCCACTTCCAAGCTTCAGTGTCCCACAGTTTAAAATATACCACCATCTCTCCATGCAATATAGCTCAGCATTACGGTTCCTGAGAGAGCAGTCTTCTGTAACAACCCCAATAAATCTTGAATCAAGTGAAGACCAACTCCCACAGACTGTGGCTTATTGAGCTTGGTAGAAGAGCACCCACTAACCTAGTGGGCCCTGAAACAACCCAATAGAGACTTAACACAACAGCTGTCCAACTTTGCAAAGTTAGGCCTGGTCAGTCTTTCTCCTGGCCTATGCCAACATCAGACCAAAGGGTGAGCATCCAGCCACAAGAACTGGTGGTTCTGCAAACACCTGTATAAGTACTTCTCCAAGACCAGCAAGAGATGTCTTTATATCCCAGCTTCTTTCCTCCTGCAGTGAAATGAGAAGTCTCAAGGCATGTCAGGGGAGCAGTATGCAGTTAGAAGGGCAGATATACACTCAGCCTCCATGGTAGTACCAAACTGGGCTCATGCAAAAAATTTGCTGAAATTTCTGGGTGCTTTCTATAGAACAGAAATAGTGGAGAAAAGGAATATAAATAAACACCAAAATTTCCAGCCACAAAAATGTTTTCTCCTAGATTTCTTTGAAGTTGAAGCATGAGAGTAAATAGGAAATTCTTTGAGCAAGACATCCTCACAGTTTCTATATTTCATACAAAGAAACAAATATAAAGTGGAAGAACAGAAGGCACCAAGAGGGAAAACGTAGGGTTCAATGCCACAGTTGTAGGGGATGAGGAATTATGTGTATTCAAACTGTCTGACCTGCAAAAGCCAGGCAAAAATATCTCATCCCTAAACTCCTGCTTGAGCTGTAGCTTTCAGGTAGTTTTACAGTATAATGCCAGTAAAATCTCCCCAAATTTTAAAGACCTCAAGCAACTATGGATTTACCATGACATTGAGCTAAACACCTTGACAATTCAACACCCGGGAGGAAACATCTCCCCAGACAAAACACGAAAAGCGCAACGCACAGAACCTTTAGCAGATGTTTTCCCAGCAAAGCCGAACACAAAGCCCAGGGCCTGGCTTCTCTTCTCCATCTCTTTCCAAAGCCACGACACCCGGCCTGAGGCAAAGCCCTCTGAACTCAACAGGAGTCTTCCCATTGACCAGGGTAGGTCAATCCATCCCAACTCTCATCACCTACTGCCCAGAGCTCACACTAATTCTCCATGCCAGCACTTCCCACTGCTCGGGGAAAGCTCCTTGCAGCCCCACTCAGCTCCTGAAGGTTGATTCCCACTTTTTAACAGGCCAAAACCACAGGATGCCAACTAATTGCTTCGTGAATGACCCCAGTGTTAGAGGCTCCGCCGCCATGGCTGGGAGGCCATTCCACACGTTTATGGTGCCTCGCACTTCCTGACATCTGGTTCCAATTGGCGCTGTCTTTAGCTGCTGTGAAAGCTCAAATGAACCCTTACCTGTGCGAAGGTACCGGCAAGTCGTGGGGCAGGCATTGCCCCTAGGAGTCTCGCCAGATCAGCTTGCTCCGCTCCCTCGGGTGCCTCTTGTGTCAACCATGGACTTAATCCCAGATGCAACATTCCGGATCGAACTCCTCTTTGTGCTCTCCCCTATTTTTGTATTTTTCATTCTTTAATAGGAGTGGGAGGGGTTTTTTTTTTAGGTTTTAGTGTCCTTATTTCTTTCCCATCTATGATATCAGCAGAAAGTCAGCACTTGCAGAGCTGCAGAGTGTGGAGCAGCAGGTTTTCCCCATCACCAGCTCAAACTCAAGGCCCAAACACAATCAAATATGCCAACGAACAAGAGCGGGACACACCAAAACTCAAGGCAGGGGTCCAGACTGCACTCTAACCATAAGCCTGTCCTTTCTCCTGACTTTTTTGTCACCGTGTCTCAATCCCTGGCAGAGTCCCTATGTGAAACTCTTACACATACATCCCTGGGAGCAAACGCATGTCCTCATGATGATGGAACCCAAATTCCTTCCAGCTCACAGGTACCATGCCAGATTACACTCTCCCTGTAAGAGTGCAGAGTCCGGTGATCACATTCAGCTCCCATCAATTAAGACTCCCACAAATTAACCTGCTGCCCTCTTATTATCACGCAGTTTTGCAACCTTTGACAGAGAGCCAGGCTGAGCACGGGTGCCAGCGACCAAGGCTGGAGCTCGGGGCGCTCCTGCCCAGCTCAGCACTCACCCCTTCCCTCTTCCCGGTATCTCCTGGGAAAAAGAAAGCGCCTTTCCCGTCCAGCTCCTGCTGCTGCTCCCGACTGGCCGCGGAGCAACATGGGGTTGGCCAAAATCACACGGACTCGCTCACGTTTGAGGGGGCACTCGGGGTGGCCACAAAGCCCGAGTTTTGCCCACAAGGTGTCTTGAAATGCTCAGGTAACCTAACTGCAAAATTACTTTGCATTTGGAGATTAATTAGATGCCAGTTATAAATCCTAGACTAGAATCTGAAAAA
>VZSG01001058.1:0-28661 GCA_013398315.1 Nothoprocta pentlandii | reverse complement strand
CTGAATCCGAAATGCCCATTTTTTTTTTCCTTTCTTTCTTCCTTTTTTTTTTCTTTTGGGTGGGGGGGGTGGCAGGGGGTGGGGAGTAGAGGACTAGGGCTGCTCTAGACCCCATCAGATGAGAGTTCTGGAGCCACTACAAGACAAATAAACACCCAGAGCCACAGGTCTGGGTTCTTGCCACACTGTGACTTCAGGTCAGAGTCACACTTAGGGCCATCCTCACCCTAGCCCAGTCAGAGTGCCGTTTAAAGCCCAGATATTCCAGCTCAGCCTGATTTCCAGCTCTGTGCCCCAGGGCTGCAGGAAACCTTGCAGGAAGAAGAGACCAGGACCACAGTGCCACACTGAAGTGGATGGGAGCTCCTAGGAGCAGGCTGCAACACTGACTTACCCAGCTGAGAAGCTGGGCACAGGATGGGGAAGAAGAGACTTTAAGGACCGGTTGCAATGAAGAGATGCTTGTGCATACAGTCTAAGCATGCAAAAGCACATGTGCAAAAGCATGCATGCAAAAAAAAACATGCAAATGCCTCTGTGTTGCCTGCATGATTAGGGGCAAAACAGTGACAATTAGGGAGCGTGACGACTGCATTTTTCCATGCCCTCCTCGTGGCTGAGCTTTCCGGCCAGGTAGATACACGGAGCGCCTGCGTCTCTCCACGCTCAGCCGCACGTAGGCCCTCCGGGAGCGCGTGCCAGGCGCCTGCCCGCACACCCGGCTCCGCAGGCTGACTCACATTTCTCCACGCTGCGCTCTCCAAAGCCACGGGCAGAGCTGCCCAGCTCGGCTCGGCGCGCGGCACCGGCGCGGCACCGTGCCCTTCGGCACACTTGGCTCCGGCGCAGCGTCCCGGAGCCTTTGCAAAGGGCAGCGTGGGTTTTCCTGGAGTGTGGGGTGGAAAACCGCGGGGCGAGCCAGGGTGAGGGTGTTTTGTGGCAGACCGAGGGGCCGTTTGCCTGCAGAGGGCAGCAAGGGAGCACAGCCAAGCGCTGGAGTTCCGTGTCTGGCGCTGCATCCCGGATCCAGCAGCTCCAGGATGTGCAGCCCGTCCAGCACCCAGCCCTGTGCACTGGGATGCATCACTGCTCTACTGCACATGCAATAGCACTCACATGCTGGGGAGCCGCTGGCTCCTTGCACATAGACATGCACCAGAAAGCATTCCCCAGAGAGGCAGCATATCCATGCAGGAAAACTCCCCCCTGTAACACATGGATGCCTGGGAAAAGCCTGGCATTGAAACGCCGAGATTGGCAGGTACCCATATGCCCAGGCAAGCACAGGGTACACCAGGAGGGAGCTCCCTGTAGTCCCTGGAATATCTATACTGCCACCAGCATCCCCAAAACAGACTATTTTAATGCTAATTTAATTAGCATTAAATTCTCTTTTCATCACCAGAGAACGGTGCATCAGCACACTACTAAAGCATAGCATGGCTGGTTTTCTCTGCACTGTCTCCCACTACTCTGCAGGGGAGAGCAGCCCACGTCCATCTCAGCCAATATGGAATAATGAAAACTGACCCAGCAATGTGTAATCAACAGCTCCAAGGAGACCTGCAAGCCTCCTGGGACCACTGATGCAGGAACATCCCCGTCGCCACACATGGGAGCTGGTTGCTCCGCCTGTGGGAGCATCCTGGAAAGTCTCAGCATAAAACCCCAGCTGTGCCAAGGATGACAAGCACTGGATTCATTGGCCTCTGCAGGCCTTGGAAAGCCTCTGGAATTCAGGTTGTGTCCTTGATCGCCCAGCTGCTTGGAGGCCTCCAACAATTATTAAAGAGCTGCTCATTAAGACAACACTGTCCCTCTGGTCTCCAAAGGTAGCAATGCTGCTGCACCTGTGACTACACCGTTCAGGACAGAAGCATCATCTACACACCGAGGGGAGTGAGAAATCAGAGCCACGCAGTCACGCTCCTCTCGGGTTTCCCAACTGTGGCAGCCAGCACTTTGAAGCCACACTAATCCTTCTTTTACCCCACCTTCCACAGGTCTCTTTCCCTACCATTAAAAAGAAAAAAACAACTTGGATGTTTCCTGTTGGGGCACCACAAGATGGGGGGATGAACAAGAGGCCATTCCAGAGGAAACCTCTCTGGAAAGGGCATATCCAAGGAAATCAACACTTTTTTGTTCCAGAGGTTGTTCCTGTACTTACTGTCCTTGCACATCTGGATGCACTGGTCCTTGCTGGACCTTCCTCCTGCACCGGTGTCCGATTGCTTTGTAGCTTCCAGCGGGTAAAAGCAAGTCCCCTGGTTCCGGCACTGCATAAAGGAGGGAACTGCCCAAAACGCCCTGAACCAGGTCAGATCTGCAGGCTGGTTCCTCCTCTGCATCCAGCTACGCAACCTGGCTCTTCCCTACCTGACACTCCGGTGCTCATGGAGCATCTTTCCTCAAACATTGGAGTGAAACAGATGTAGAGACAAGCAGAAAGCAAGGGACGCTTCCCCTCTCCAGCCAGAATAACCCAACCACGTTCAGCCAGAGCGTGCACGGAAAATTAGCAATATTTCAGTCTCAAGATAGAGCTAAGATGTGAGGCTTTGCTGAGCCGTGGCACATCTCTCTGCCAAAAGGATCAGACCTGGGGAGCTTTACTTATATAAATGCTGAAGCTAAATTTATCCTTCCTACCGAAGGAGCAAAGGGTTTGGGTTAATCCAAGCTCCTCAGTGGAGCTTTTCCTTTAGCACTCAGCCTTAGCAGCAGCCAAGCCAGGCTCATCAGCCTTAGCTTGGTTGCAGATAAGGGCTTGGAAACCACATCAGAGTGGTCTGGAGGCAGCATGACTGATTGCATTTTTTTCCATCCCCTCCAAAAATGATGCCACCAAGTTCCCCTTAATCCCTTTTGACCCCTTACAGAAAAACAGATAATCCCACGAATGGCAGAGCATGCAGGGCAGTCTCCTTTGCAAGGTTATCCCTGCTCAGAAAGGGCTTTGGGACCCTCTGGCCCTGCTAGGAGCTGCTGCTGCAACTGAGCCTTTTGCAAACACAGGTGTTGAGCTTCAGCCCTGCCTGTAATGCCAGAGGTCAAGCCTATACCAAAACTGGAGATCCGTAAAAATAAAGACATGTGGCCTGTGCTTTCCGAGCGTGCAGCTCAGCCAGCCCGGGAATATTTTCCCAGCTTGACGGTAGCACCCGGAGTGTAAATAAACCGCAAATTGCGAAGTGAGAGAGCGGCTGGGAGGCGGGCTGGAGGCCTGGGGTGACGTCTCGCACCCAGGTGGCCAGGAGAGTTCACCTCACGTTTTGGGGTCGTGGAAATGCTGCTTGCACGTTTGCTTGGTTTGGGTGTCTGCAGTGCAGGGCCAACCACATCTGATGTCCAATTTCCTCTCTCTTTGAATAGCCGGAATAACCATGGGGACCTACCATGCTCTTACGCTTGCACCAATGCAGCACTTGGCATAGGGTGCTCAGATCAACCTTACATTGGATATTTACACAGCAAGAAGGCTAAAAGAAAAGTTTCTTTAATTTTGTTTCATTTGCAAAAGTTCTAATCTGGGAGGATTTTTTTTTCAATGTCTAAATGGCCAAATTCCACACATTGGGGTAAATCAGGCTAATGATGATGCTGATGGTACCATTACTTTTTTCAGCAATAGAGGAGCTGAGAGCAATGTTTGGTCCAAAGAGATGACAAATTCAATCAATCCTGTTGCAATCCTGCCTGAGCACAGGATCAGGTCCCCAGCAGGAGATTTCCTAAGAGCAAAACAGGAATTTACAGCCTGATGGGAAGATATCTCTGATGGCTTTGTGCAAGTTCATGGTCACTGCGTTGTCTGGGGGGGACAAATGCACCATCAATCCAGCCAACACCAAAGCAGTCAATAGTGCTCATGGCACCTGCTGGAGCACTTGCACCAGCACTTACACCCCAAACTGAGTTCGTGTTGGTGAAGAAGCTCTAACACACTTGGCTGACTCCTCTGCCTTGGGAAACACAGCATGAGGACAAACACATCCAGCTGGCTGATCCTTCCACTAGGCATGACCACCTCTTTTAGCTCAGATGTTGGCTCATCCAGCATGTCTTGTCTGCTAGAGTCCTGGTCTTCTGGCGGCATGAAAGTACACTCCTCCTCTCCTGGATTTCCATCAACCCAAACCAGTCAAGCCCAGGCTCCCTCCACTTTTCCATTCGTTTGATAACTCAGGAACTCACGTCTATCCCTTCTCCTGCAGGAAAACTGAAGAGCAAGGGCTCTTCATGCAGTGCCTCATGCAAGCACCTGCCTAGCCCGTGTTGACCAAGACTTGGCCAACATTCATGGGTGTTCCACCTCCTCTAGGCTTGGTGACTGTGCCTTCTGCAAAAGACTCTCCTACACTTTTGCCGTCTCTACATTCCTGCTGAGAATTTTCCATCTTCTGGCCACTCTTTGCACACACACAAGGTACAGAGCACAGAGCTGCTCCAAGCCAAGGACTCTGCATGGAGCAAGGCAGGGACAGCAGTGCAACCCTGATAACTCTAGCACAGATTCCCACGTGGCTCCATCACTAGATGCCAGGTCCGCAAGATGGACTGAAAGCCCCAAGTACAAGCACTCAACACAGCGTTTTCCAGAGTAATAAATACACAAATTAAAAAAAAAATCCAATTAAACACTTCTCAGAGAATTAATATTAGATTTAACAACAGAGAACTGACAGAGAACGATCAAAAAAGTTCAGATAACTCAAAACCCTGCAAGTATAGGCTGAAGTGAGAACAAAATGGGGTATGGAGCAAACTGAGAGCTTTGGTGACTTAGATGGTGCAGCATGAATGGATGGTGATGCGCAAAAGAGGCATCCAAATGATTCAGAGGGTGAAGTGCAAAGCCCTTGCTGCAGGACACTTTAGGAACTTGGCAATTCTTACTTGACTTATCAAAAAGAAAGAAAAAAAACCAAAAGATGGAGAGTTGATTTAACTACATTGTGCAAACCTCTTTGCAAGGAGGAAAATCTGGGTCCTAAAGGCCTCTTTAACCTGGTGGTGAAAGGCAGAACAAGAATTAATAGCTGAGAGTCAGACAAATTACAAGTGGAAATAAACAGTGAGGGTGATTAACCAGATGAACTGCTGAGGGAAGGGGCGGATTCGCCGCCACTTGATTTCTTCAAGATGGGATGCGTTCCTGGAGGACGTGCCTTGGACATATTCAAGTTATGGGGCACAGCACACAGGTAAAAGGATGAAATTTAAGGACCACGCTCAGGAGATGAAACAGGATGATCTAATGTCCCTCCTTGGTCATAAACTTGATGGATCTAGAAACCTGTGAAAGTTGGCAAAGACGTGTTCCCCCAGCCTGTCCTTGCGTACATAATGTTTGCTTGATTTAATAAAACTGCATATTAGAAACAGCTTCCTAATTTTCTGTGACAGTGAGGCTTTCGGGAGCAGACGTCACCCAAATGGACCTGGTAACAAGAGCTTTCTTCATCTCCCACTCAGCCCCTAACAGGCCGCGTGATGTCTCTGGATGAGACTAGATCCAAGGATTGACTTGAGGCTTAAAGCAACTCAAGACTTGCCTGGAGACTTAAAGCAACTTATCCCTCTTTCTGCTAAGAAAAATAAGGCAGAAAAAGGATCAAGCCTAACACCTGGACAGCTTTTTCTTTTGCAAATAGTAATAATAATTTTGACCTTATCTCAGGCTGGTTCAGCATCACAGGCACCAGGGCTTCGCATCACTGTTGGGAGCAAATTCAGGCATCAGGTTGTTTTTGGAAGGAGGATACATGGCCAAAGGTGGCAGAGGCTGTCAGGAATGAAACCCTCCCACTGCCGTGAAGCGGGAACAAGGACGATTTACTGAGTGTGATGGAGATTGGAGCTAGCAGAAGGCCACCGTGGAGCGGTGCCATCCATAAATCCACAGCAACGAGCAATGAATCATGTCCACCAAGCACAGAGACTCGCCTCTAGAAGATGTTATATCCAGCCACCCATCAACCCACCACACTGTTTCTTCTTCCTTTTCACCCCTCTCTTACATTCATATCACTCAGTAAGAGGTTTTGGGGAATTCTTAACTCACTTGGGATGACACTCCCATAGCTCATGCTTTGCCTAAATTCCTCCTAAAACTTTATATGGTCACAGGACGTGGCCTCTTGCTTGCATTCAGCACAGGGATGAATTCCACTCTGGAAACATTCAGGCTGGTCTCATATATTAGAGTGATTTGACAGTACCCCATTAAAGAAAGAAAATTAATTAGCACCTGGTTGGGCTGAAATTATCTCTGGAGAGCAGGATGTTTTGCCTTCTCTGTGCTGCCCATCTTGAGACAGATGGAGTCTGGAAACCCAGAGTGGATTTCTCTGCATCCATTTGAAATATGTGAGTGTGGTTTTTTATTATTTTTTTAGACAGAAACCTCTGTGATGGCAATTAAAATGCAAATTATCAATGATCAATATAAACATAAAATATGACTACACAGAGCCCGTGGAATAGGCTTGGAAAAGGTTCAGACTCACTTCTCCTTCACGCTTCCAAATTTTATTACTTTAAAAGCAGAAGCAGAGCCCAATAGACCTTATGGATTTCAAGGTCCTTGGTAGGTCCAGAGTCACAACATCAAAATTACCCTCCTTTGATGTGAGACATCAGATATTACCAGGAAGAGGGACATCAATGCACTTAACGTGAAGCAAAGAGGGCTTGATCCCAATGCCAAAGTGCAAAAGGACTTGCCTCTCCCCAAACCTGCCCTGTCCCTTGCAGCTTACCACCCACAGCAGCTTGGAGCTGCTAGGCTGTCCCAAAGGAGAAAGAAGGAAACCAAGTTACTAAAAAGCTTGGAAGTGGCCTAAATGTTGAAAGTACAAACAGGTCATTGCTGGATGAGGTGAAAGAGGAAGGTAGGGGATTCTTCTTGGTGTCAGTCCATCAGATAATCTTCTTAACGGCACTTACACTCTTCCTTTCCTCCAAACCTTGTTTGAGCTTGTAAACTTTGTAAAACAGCAAAGATTTTTTAAGTCAAAAAGGTGGAGTCCTGGAGCCTTCTGACAATGTCTATTATCATATAAATAATGGCTGTGAGACAACATCATCTTGCATCTGCTCAAGAACTCCAAGAAGGTTGTCTACACAAAAGTGGGGACAGCTCAGAAGAAATCCTTTGAGCATCAGACAGAGGAAAGTGGAGCAGGCTAACAATTCAAACTTAATTTCTGCAGAATCAAAGGAAAATTCAGTGTGGAAGGGACCTCAGGTAGGAAGTCGTCTAGTCCAATGTCCTACCCAAAGCAGTGGGGACACCACTCAACAACCCACCACACAAGTCTGCCATTGCAATAGCTCTAGTGCTCCATGGTGGTGAAGGACTCAACAGGACAGTGAGAGACCTACTCAGCATCACTGCCAGTTTTGAACTCAGCACGGAGAGGACAGCCAGAAGACAGAACACCAGCAGACCTTGACCCTTTTACAGCAAAACTGCATCGACTTGTAGAAGACAGTGAATTTGGGATGGAAACAAACAGACTCAGAAAATTCACCAATGAATTACTACCCAGAGGTTCTTAGCTGCCTTATCAGCACTGACAGATCACTTGCTGTGAAAGGGTGATGCAGAGAGGTCCAATGTTCCAAGCACTATAAACCTTGGGATATTAATCACGAGAAGACTTCACTGTAAATTGACCTTAATGGGCAGGTTCGCTTTAGCAGGAGATGACCCTGTGGTCTCTTTGGATCCTTCTTACATAGCTTTCCATGGACAAACACTGGTTAATTTTCTCGGAGTAATCCAACACATGAATTTGGTCGGTATAGATTTGCCCACCAGGCCCCTTCATTGCCCCAGCGAGTGTATCCACCCTGTGATTAACATCCAGCAAAGGAAATGTTCTGCTTTATTAATAGACGCAATAATGTCTGTCTTAATGAGACTCCTGCAAAAGCAATTCTAATACTCAAGGGCTTCTGTTTTTAAATAAACTGATGGGGAAGAAGCTGGCTGCCTCAGACCAACCAGAGACTGGGGTTTTGAGCTAATTGCTAAGTGCTGCAATCAGACACAGCTCTTCCACTATGTGGGTTTTTTTTTTTTTTTTTTTTCCAGATGACATGGGATTTCCTTTGATTTCCAGGGAAGTTTCTGGATATAATCTGTCAGGGAAGTACCGGACTCTGAGTATTTAGTGACCAAGAGCGATAAATGTGGTCTGCAAATGGAGCAAAACCCAGACAGAAGCATCTGGAGCAAAGTGTGCTGCTCCACAAGTGGATCTGGAGATGTTAGCACCCTTTGCAGATCATACACAGCTGTTAAAGCTCTACGCCACCACTGCAGTCTAAGGTTAAAGGGAACCTTCTCGTGCTTTTGCTACAACTTCCACTTCTTAATCCAAGCCCCACTTCAATCATTAAGTTTTTGCTGGCTTCCTACCATTCCTACCCCCAGCTCCGTGACCTCGTGTGAGATGAGGACACCAGGCTGGGGACGAGGTTTTGATTTCAGTGATTTTCGGTGGTCTGCAGCCCAGGCCTGTGGGTCTGCCAGATACAACTGGCAGCCTTGCTGGTTGTCACATTGCTGGCCGTACATCATCAAGCCCTCACCTTCCCATCCCACGTTCCCACTCTTCTAAAAATGATTTATGAGCCACAACATCCGAAGAGAGAGATCTGCTTTGAGAGGGACCCAAGAGAGGGTGAGACAAGCTGGTGGAGAGCACCTCTGCCAACACCTACAAAATAACCCTGGAGCAGGACCAGACCAGGACATCCCTAACTGGGGTTAATGGCCCTAACCAATGGCCCTGACCTGAGGCTTAGCCAGGGAGGACTCAATCTACACTTGCCCCCATTTCTTTTACTCTTTCCCTCAATATTTGCCACCGGCCACTCTCAGAGGCAGAATATGTGGTAAGGTGGATGCAACAGCTGTTCTTATGTTTAACAATTCATGAGTACCTGAATAGCACTTCTGTGCTTGTTTCGGGTTGCTCTATGTAATCCATCACCATAATACATAAGCACGTCCAAAGAGCAATCTTTTCCTACCGAGCAGAATGATTCCATGTAGCCATAATTAGACAAATATTGTTAAAGGAAAAGCTATATACGAATGTAGACTAAACATAGCTCTTATGCCAGATAAAACTGTGTTCATTACCCTGAAAGAGGAACTGTTCGTGCTATAACAAACGGTCAAACATGATACTTCAGAACAAATATACATATATACCCCATCTATATTTATAATGCTGAAAAAGCATATAAAAGCCTGATCCAGCCTCCAGCACAGGCAAAAGACAGACAACCATTGACTTTTCTGCATGCTGGGGGACACAAAATAATAACATGAGCTGGAGGACACAGGTAAGGTCATTTGGATGCCGGTCTTGGAGCAAAATCTTCTTAGTGTGAGTGAACTAACTGTTCAAGTACTGTTTGAGACATTTAGGGAACATCTGCTTTTGGAGCCGAGAGTCCTTAGCATTATCATGACGTGCAGGGATGTGCTCAACACTAATTTAATCCAATTTCCTATGTCATCTAATGGTGGCTTTGAGAACTTACTATATTCTGTTTGGATGAAGTCCACCCGATAGGAGGAACAGAGAGACAGAACATTAAGCAGATCTGGAGCAATGCCTAAAATCCTCCCCTTCCTGCCCACACCTAGCCCTGTCTAAGTTGAAATGTGAAAATATTCTCCTCACACTTTAATGGGGAAACAGGTTAATAAGCAAAGCGCCGAAGGTTGTGCTACTGAAGTGGAGCTGGGCAATCGGCACAGACTTTGAGCAGGAAAGTTGAGGTTGAAATGAGTAAAACACATTTCCCGCAGGTCTCTGTCTTGCAGCCCCTTCCCAGTGTGCTGTAGCTGATACTTTCCGATCTTCATTTCCCTGGGAAGCTCAGGTTCCTGGGGAAAGAACGTTTCGAGGGAATCTCACATGGAGTCTCAACCTTAACGCAGCCAACATGCAGAATTGCTACTGAGAACATTATCAGGCCACCATGTGCAAACAGCTGTGCTTCAGGTTAGAAGAATTTAGCACAGAATTTCCATTGGCTTCTCAGGACAGACGCCACCACTTTGCTGGTGTGACATGGAATACGGTTGAGTTGGGCTATCCAGTGACCACCATGTGCAAACAACGATTTTTGGCTCCTCCAAACCAGCAGCAAGAAAAACCATCTCTCAGTCTGGATAAACCCAGCCATCCTTTCATGAAATCACCTCAAAGGAACAAGTGTGGAGCCTCACTGGGGTATACGCTGGAGCAAAACACTCTTCAGCCTGCAGCTTTGTGTCTCTAAACTGCAATTGTGGATGATCCATTTACACAAAAACACACACACAGCAGACACTGGAGACTTGCAATGTGGCCTGGAAGCTCTCCTGCTCCTCTCATTCTCACATTTTCCCATGCAGAGTTTTACTATGTTTACCTTATCAATTAAAAAATAAAGTATATAAAAATAAAAATTAAAAAAATCATGCCCCACTGGGGTGTGTACATCAAGCCAGATTGGAGCCAAGGTCTCACAGATCATCTTGAGGAAAGTTCTGAATCCAAGAAACCAACTGGAAACCCACTAGTTTCCCCTCTCTCTCTCTCTCTCTCTCTCTCTCTCTCTCTCTACTTTTTTTAATTTTTTTTCCTTCCCATCAATAGTTTTACTCCCATTAAGATTATTTTAACTGCCCTTCAATATACTGCACAATTCTCTTGAAATCAACCTACCTCTCCATCCCCTGAGAAAGACCTGAATCTAGAGCCCATTCCCAACTTGCAGATTAAAGCCATGCTCCAACCGACCAAGGGAGAGCAGGCGACTTCCCTCGGAGGTGTGCATTCAAAAGACCAAGAGAAGAAAAGAAAGTCCATGCATGCATATACACACACACACACATCCCTTTTTGCAAAACCTTAAAAAAAAAAGAAAGAAAGTTTCCAAGAGTTTAGCTAAAGTTAAAACAAAGCAAGTAATGTGAAACCCGGTCTGGGGCCAAATGGAAAGTACGCTTCGTACAAGCGACCCGCGCCGCCGTACGGCAGCTCCCGGGGGACCTCCCTGCACAGCTCCCTGCTTCTGTTGGAGCGGAGCGAGTCACATCACCTCGCCGTGGAGGAAAATAAAAATAAAATAAATAAATAAGAGCGAAGGGGGTGGGGAGGGAGAGAAAAAAGAATCCCAAAAAGACCAAAGGGAAATGACTTTCCCTGCTATTAAATAGGTGGCAGACGGGTGTTATAAATGCATCGTGGGTTGGAAGGGAAAGGAAGGGCGAGGAGGAGACGCACGGCCCCGCTGCAGCCCGGGCAGGCGCTGGGACCAGGACGCGCGCAGCCGCACGGCGCTTTCCTGGCGACGGCAGCGCGGATGCCGCGGGGCCGGCGCTGGCAGGACCCCTCCGACAGCAATCAGGAAAAGAGAGAGGCTGCGGAGCGCCCCGGGGGGGACCGCGGCCGCGGATCCCCTGGCTGCCTCCAAGGGACGCGGGCTTGGGTTACACGGTCACATTTTCCAGCCAACTGTACCGGGCTCTGTTCATTCCTCGGGCCGTCACTGCCTTGCGCGTGCGAAGGGTTTGCAGCCTCCTGCTTTCCAGCACTCCCACTGCAGCCAGGACAGCAGCAGCACTCACGATACTGGGAGAAGAGCACGGAGACCGAAGCTAATTACCTAACTAATTACCTAATAACTCACCTGAGCCCTCCACACTCATCCCGCAGCAGGGATATCCCCAACAGCACATGCTGGGCTGCTCCGTCCCGTGCAAAATGGCTCCTCTACCACCTCCTTCAACAGAGGCTTGAGATGAAAGGTTCCCAAAGCTTGGGGGGTTTTGGAGGCTCAAAGGAGGCCCCAAGCTTGGCAGATGTGGCAACACTTGCAGCTTTGCTCAGGAACAGGTTGCCCAAGCAGGTAATCAGTTGGTAGCCCAAGTGCGAGATGAAGGGACCAAACAAGGAGTACCACTGCCACCAGTCCACACTCTGCAGGGACATGGGGTCCTTGCTATCCAGGATACCCCAGGAAAGCATTTTCTGCCTGCCCTCCCCTAGATTAGCTTTTCATGCCCAGTAGCAGAAGTCTTTTAATGCCATCATTTTAATGCATCTGTTATCAAGTGCATATTCTTCAAGCCATGGTGCCATCCCAGCCCCTGAAGAAAGGGCTTCACATGGAAGCAAAGAGGAGCTCCCCAAATGGTCCTGTTTGCTGCAGCAACATCATCCCTGTGATGGGCGGTCCATCCCACCCATGTGGGGTGCAACCTCCCAAAGTGGGTAGTGGGGATGGCCAAGACCATCACCGGCAGCTGGAGACAAGTTCTTCTCCTGTCCCTCTTTCTCGGTTCTGCCCAGCACCAGCGACTCTGGTAGATGCCGGGGAGAAGAAAACTGGGATGGCCAGGATCTGAACAACGGGGCCACCCAGCTGGGAAGGGACATCCAGAGGGGTCACCTGCAGTAGGCTGCTATGGTTCACTAGATTTTGACCATCTTCTGGGATGGACACTCCACAGTCTCTCTGGGCAACCTGTTGCCAGGCCTGAATGCCCTCATAATAGAAAAGCTTTTTCTTGCATTTAAGTGGAATTTCCTGTATGTAGATATTTGCATTTTGCCCATGGCCACCACCATCCTCTTGACCCTAACACAGAGGGCAGAGAGAAACTCATCAGAGATCATCACTCCAACCACCAGTTCCCATGTTCCAAAAATCCCAGTTCCTGGGACAGGGATGTTGCCTTGAGACCCCAAGCCAGGAGGCCACAAGCTCTTCAAGAAGAGAGGAGAAGAGAATGAAATAAAGGAAGGTTTGGAGAAGGTGTGGAGATTCAGCTCTTTTTATTAGGGAAGTCTATAAAATAGCCACATGGATTATTTTTTTTTAAAGATCACGAAATACACAACATTCATTCTAATATGTGACACAGAATATTATATACATATTAAAAACCACATGACTGAAACACATGTTCACACGGCACCAATTTCATAACAAAAAACCCCACAAGTGCTTTTTTCTTTTTTTTTAATATTAAAAACAACTGTGATAAAACATATTAATATTTTTCCAGACAATGTTTACAATAAAGAGAAAAAAATCATATTTTACTAAATAACAAATATTTAACAGCAAAACTTTATACTAAATATCTATTTTGAATTATAACAAAAATAGTACTTATAATAGTTTAAAGACAGACCAAAAAAAAAAATTTGTGTATAAAATAATATTATAGCGAATTGGACTGTGCTAAGGAAAAAAAAAACAATATTTCTGAGATTCAAAGTGCTTTATTCTGCAAACCCACTGCAGCAACTTCTTTTAGTCAAGTTATATTAGTTAGGAATGGTAAAAGGAAAGCACGACTTACCTAGGCCTAGATAAAATACCCACACACACAAACATTATATATACATTGGACGTAAGCATCATATATATAATGGATGTATGCACCGCAGAGGAGCTCTCTCCCGTCAGTCGCTCGTTCGAAAGCATGTTTGGTTTTCCACTTTGTAATGACGGCAGAAGTTAAAACACACATACACACACGCACAAAAAAAGGGCTTTTTTAGGGATCCCTTCACTGATTTCCCATAGGGGCAACTGAGCCATCTCTCCGTGCTCTCTCCGGTAGGTTTTCGCTCTCCCAGTAGTGGTTGGAGGTCCATGCAGGGCTTCTAGCTCTCGCCCTTCCTCGCCTGCCCCACCACCATCCATCCCCCTTCCCGTCTCCCACCTGCCCCTTTCCTCCTTCCCGCTCTCCCCCGAGCACAACTGGGCCTGGCTCTGGGGCTCTAGTGCTCTCCTTGGCTGTTCCCTGGGGACACTCAGCCACCCCTTGTTCCTGCACGCCCTAGGTGGCTCCAGGGGGAGAAGACCCTGGACACCCTCCCGTGCCACCTACCTGTCCCCAAGCGCTTGCCCCAGGAGCTTCAGCCAGTCCTGCTGCAGTCTCCTTTGCACCTCTGTTTGGGGATTTCTTCTTGACTGCAACTGAGCCTGCTTTCCCGAAGGGAATGGTTTCTTTTCACCAAGGACAAGGAGCACTTGAAACCTCCTAACAGCACCTGAGCCTGCAGTTTCCATCCGAATTTCCAGGACTGCAAATTAGTTGAGCTTCGGCTTCCAGAGACAGGGTCCCAAGGTACCAGGTAGCTCCCGATACCTCGCTCTGCACGTTGACATGTTCCTCCCAGACTATAAGGTGAGGTCTGGAGCTGAAGAAGCCTCCTGAGAAGACTAAGAGTTGGGTTTCAGGTCAGTCCAGGTTAACCCAAAGCCTCCTGCTAGAAACCAACAGTGGTGACAGGGGCAGCCTCAGAGACTGCCTGGAATCCACCTATGCGCTTTGGTACAAGCAGAGAACATCCCACCAGATGGTCCTGCATGATTTCAGCTTGGCTCACTGAAATTCAATCTCTAGGGCATTCCCCCTGCTAGAAAACTGCCTCCCTCGTCACCAGCCCTGAACAGACGATGGGCTGCCGTGGCCACCACTCGCTTATCACTTCCTTAGACCTTCCAAAGAGGTGCCCGTGCATCAAAAGCACAACCTGCAAAGCAACTTGGTAAGAAACATCTACCTTTCTCCCTTCCTCTTCCAGCCCCTCCGACTCATCCAAACATCATTAGGCAAGACCAAGCCACCCACCTTGGCTCTCCTTTGGTCCTTCTCCACCTTGGAGACAGAAGAGGTCCAGTGGGACCATGTGATGCCACCATGCTTCTCCAGGATGGAAATGCCTCTCCAGGGCAACCTGGAGAGGAATTTCCCCATCCAGGCATCGGATGCGGACACCATACGCGGTCCCTGCTCTCGCCAGGGAGCCTGGTCTTGCCTAGACCCCCAACCCACCCAAACTGGGGCATCTCAAGCACCCAGGGACCATGGAGCTGAACTCACATGTACAGCCCCATCCCACCCCAGCACCACCCATCCATTCCATTCTCACCCTGGAAGCATCTTGCATGCAAAAAAATGACCTATGATAATAACAATAATCCAACGGGAACAAACCCACCAGCAAGTCCAAGGCGAGGTACCTTGGTGGCCACCACGGCAGCCCTTGCTGATGAAAAACACCCCGGCACGAGACGGACAAACGAGGCACCCCCCCGCCTTAGTTACAGAGATCACCTTTAATGTGTAGATGCCTCCCGGGAAAGGGGGCACACGGAAAATAAAATTTTAAAAAATAATAATTAAAAAATAATTAAAAAAAAAAACAGAGAGGGAGCCTCGGCATGCGGCCGGAGGGGGTTCGAGGTCAGTGCGCACACCCTGAGGAAGAGCCAGAGCCAGCGGCAGGGGGACGGATGGGCGGGAAAAGAAGCCGGAGCGGCATTCCCGCAGGCAGGAAAAGAGGCCGGAGGCGGCACGGCGGACGGAAGGGGACGCACAGGCCGTGTAGCAGCAGCAGGAGAGTCAACGGTTTAAAAAAAAAAAAAAAAAAGACTTTTTTCTTTCAAAAAAGGGGAAAAAAAGACAAAAAAAAAAGAAGACCCCTCCATCCCCACCCACAGGCCCCCACATTGAAATAGAAAAGTGAAAATCAGAATGAAAACGCATTTGTTCGGGCACCTCGCTCCTGCTCCTGGACGGGGTGGCATGCAGCTCGCTCGCCAAGGAAAGACGGGAAAAATACAAGAAACCTCCCCCAAAAACACGATGGAGCAAAGAGACCATCCTCCCCCCATCCTCTCCCACCCGCCGCCCCCGGAAAACGAAACACTGGGATCACCAGCGCATTTAACACTGTTCAGAAAGGCCCGGAGGCCGCCGGAGGTCTCGGCCGCCGCTCAGGTCTGGCCGGATCCCGCGGGATGCCGGCGGGGGGGACGCAGGGCGGCCGGAGCGGGGGCTCCTGGAGCCCTTCCCGCTGGCGGCGCTCCTCCTCGCAGCAAAAGGCTTTCATAGATATTTATATATATATATTTATAATATTTAGATACTGTGTATGGTCAGCCAGTCCCAGCTCTAGTTGGGTTGAGAAGTTCTTCTCCCTTGCTTTTTTTTTTTTTTTGGGGGGGGGGGGTTTTTTTTTTTCTTTTTTCTTTTTTTTTTTTTCTTTTTTGGATTTTTTTTGTCTCCTCTGGACGGGACAAAACATGTGGCACCCCTCGATCTTCTCCAGGCCCTCACGGAGAGGGCGAGCGGCTTCGGCGCGCGCGCTGCCAGAGCAAACAGTCTCGACCCGGCGGGCCAGCAAAGCGAGCGGTGCGGAGGAGCCCCCTCGTGCGTCTCCTCCTCATCTCCATCCCTTGAGTCCTTCCCACTGCTCCCACCCCACCCCTCCATCCCCGTCCGCCCTTCCCGGGGCAGCCGGAGCGGCTCTACACCGTCGCCCCCAACATAGCGTCCGTCTCCGTCAGGATCTCGTTCTGGTTAGAATCCAGTCCGAAGAACTTGACCTTGAGCCCGTCGACGGGGTGCACCACGGGCACCAGGGTGATTTTGGGGAAAGTCCTGGTGGCGAGCTCGAAGCGGCTGGTGCTGGCCAGCTCGATGGCCAGCGCCTTGAGGAAGAGCTTGGCCAGGTGCTTCCCCAGACAGGTCCGTACTCCTCCTCCGAAGGGGAGGTAATGGAACCTGCCGTCCTTGTCCTCGCTGCGGCCCTGCCCGAAGCGCTCGGGGTCGAAGACGTCCACGTCCTTGAAGACGGGCGCCGTGTCGTGGGTGTCCCGGATGCTGTACATGACGCTCCAGCCCTTGGGAATCTGAAAACCCTGTGCAGAAAAGGGAAGGGGGTGGAGAGAAAACACAAACGGATCAACCACGCTGCAGGGAGACTTGGGAGGAGACCAGGAGAAGGAGATAGAGCGAAGGCAGCTGCTTTTTCTCCTTTTCTTTGGGGTCATTCCTGGTGCAGATTTCGGAGAAGAACGGAGAGCTGTTCAGGGCTTGGGTGATGAGGAACAGGGCCAGTTTATCATCCTGTGAGCACTTTAAAAGGTTCCCAAGTCAAACCATCACATTAATAGGATTTACAGCAACAGACAGGTCTCAAGGTGTGTTTTTGCTGGTAGGACATGCCCTCCATGGCAGGAGCAACCTGCCTGTCAACCATCTGACAGGCAGCAGATGCCCTTCGCAGTCAACCTTCCCAGAACTTCTCTTGTCCTCCCTAAGATCTAATTGTACGTGTCTCAGCAGTGAGTATGGAGTCAGATCTTCCCCTTCTCCCTCGTTTCCTTCAGCTCTCCCCCATGTGAGAGAGCTTCTTGGCTATATTAAGAGTCTCTTGGCCTTTTTCTCCAAGGAGGGTCTCTCTTCTCTCTCCACCCACTAAAATGTACAGGATCATGACATTACTGAGACCCCTGATCCATCTGTCAAAGCTAAGCAATGGAATCATAGAATCATTATGGTTGGAAAAGACCTTTAAGATCATCAAGTCCAACCAAATGGGTTCAAACATCACCGGGAGGACAGACATTGCGAGAGGGCTGGAGACTGAGACATTAAAAGGAGCAGTCAATGATGCAGGAGAAACGTTGGGGCTGAGGATCAGCGAGTACTTACATCCAGCTCAAAGGTCTGCAGCACTGTCCGGTACCCGCCAGAGATGGGAGTGAAGAGGCGAAGCACCTCCTTGATGACACAGTCCAGGTAGAAGAGGCCGTTGATGTTGTCCAGCCGCAGGGAGCCCTCACAGATGCAGCCGTTGTGGAGGATGCCCTTGCTCCGCAGCTCCTCCCGCAGCTTCTCCAGAACCCGCGGGTGCTTGAGGAGCTGCATGATCAGAGAGGTGCTGGCGCTTGCAGTGGTGGCGTAGGCAGCAAAGATGAGCTCCAGGGTGCCGTCCTGCAAGGCACAAAGGGGGAGATGGGGTGAGGAACGGCAAGGAGGTGCACATGGCAGGTTTCCCCTTCCTCACAAAGGACAGCGACAGATGGGCATGTTCTCCTGGGACTGAGATGTGGCTGCTGCTGCCAGGTGGGACAGTAAAATCGCTCAGGGCAGCCCTGGTCATGCAGCATCCCAGTCCTGGGGAGTTCTCAAGCATTTCCCTGCCTTTTCTGCAGAAGGAAAAAAAGGAACGCTCTATGGTCTATGTGTCTTCTTCTCCCACAAGCCTGGACATCTCACCTACACAGGAGCTGTTTTTCCTATTACAGTGAGACAAATCATCTCACTCTGCTATGGTGAAAGCCCAAGCAGGCTAAGGGACAAGGCAGCCCAAGGGTCTGCCATGTCCTTTTAGCCACGTTTCCCACCAGAACCACTCTGCCAGCCCTGGAGCTGTGGTTCGCATTGGATCCCACCAGGATGCAGAAGGCACAGGAGAGCCACGCAGTGGTGGTGACCGACCATTTCCAGCCCAAGCAGATCTGAACCAGTGGGCAAGGCACAGAGGATGATTCTCATGGGCCAATGCTTGGGTCTAGAAGCTGAGTTGATCGCCTTTTCACACCTCCTTTCCCCAACACACAGCTCTCCAGCCCCAGACCTCCATCGCTGCAATATCCCTTCTTGTCCACCTTCTCAAAGGCTGTCTTGTGTGAAAGGCTGGACAACCAGCTACCAGGAAAAATCCATAGAGCCTTGCTCAGTTAGCAACATGTTTGTGGAGAGCTGCAGAAGCAGGAGAAAAGCCTCTGTCAACAGCTCTTAATAGTGCATGAAGGACAAGCTGTGTGGCTGTCCCACTACAGATAACCACCTGCTGAGGGACCATACAGCCTTTAGCAAAGGTTGAAAGCGATCAACAAGTAAATATGGCCCTTTGGATAACTGGCTTGGTGGCACCATGGGCCTGGGTGAGGATTTACCTGCAGCTCCAGCAATGCACCCTGGTCACTCCAAGTTGAGTGACTGCCTAGGATTGACCCACAACTTCCTCCCTACGCAGGTTTGAGCTTCCCTCTTTGAGGAGCCCCTGTCCCAAGCAGAACGATGGGCTGGCAGCAACAACACGGCCATGGGGAGGAGGACACGGACACCCAGTAACTCTTTCAGGTGACTACAGAGCCTAAGAAGATCCCCGAGCCAGAGGGAAGATAGGGAGGATCTTTACCTTCAGCTCCTGCATGGTGAGCTCCTTGCCATGCTCTTTGCCGCTTTCTATGAGGATATCCAGAGCATCAGCGTAATCCTTGCCTTGTGTGTTCTGCAGTTTCTCCTGGATGGCTTTCTCCAGGCCCTTCTGCAGTGTCTCACGTGCTCGGATCCCCTGTGGAGCAAGAGGCCATCAGACCACTCAGGGCACGGTAGCACAATCTGTCCTGGGCCAGCCAGGAACGATAGATGTCCAGAGACAAGGTCAGGAGGATGTGACCAAGGAGCATGACAGGGATGGTGGGAAGCTGGAGGTGACCCCAACGCAAGACCCCTTTGAGGTCAGAAGGACGTAAGCCTCTCACGGCAACCTGTCTAGCCCCCCAACCTGTTCCCAGCTGCAATTAGAGACGCTCAAAGAGAAGGATAAAAATGCTGGAGTCGTTGCCTGCCCAGGAGGAGCAGGCCCAAAGCAGGCAAGATTACAGGAGAGGCCAATCAGCACCTACGTGCCAACGACGGGTCTAACGTGGGAGCCTCCGTATTGCACCGATTCACATGCCTCCCCCTTGCCTGGGGAGTCAAGAAAGTCCCTGGGAAAATTCTCTCTCAAAGGAAGCCAGTCAACTGGTCTGAAAGGAGTCTCTTCCCAAGAGCGTAACGGGCTTGCCAAGCGATTTTATCACCCGCTCTCACTAAAGCCGCTGCTCTTTGAGCAGAGCTGCACCGAGCTAACGTCCTGCTGCAAAGGCTTTAAAAGGACACATCGGGGGCATTCGTGCGGTTAAAGAACAACACTGAGATGTGCAGTAGCAGCCACAAAAATCATTTGAAAAAAAAAAAGTCATTTTTCTACATGCATTTTTGTCTCAAAACTCAGGATGAAAAAAAAACAACTTTATACAATGCTCTTTTGTTATGTTTCCATTTTGCATTTCATGTGAAAACTAGAAGAAATTGCTCTGGATGTCTTGACATGATTGCATGCCTCACATCATAGTGAAAAAACTTCGTCCCATCTGATCTCAACCCCTTCCCATATTAGCAACCTCAGATTTACAGTCTCAGCCCTTCCTAGTCAAGTGTCTTGACTCTACTAACGCAGGGCTTTGGAGCCCAACATGAACCTTATTCCAGAACTCAGCTAGTGAGGAGACATCCCAGCTGTCCCAACCACAAAGACAAGGTTCAACCACCAACCCATTCGGCCCAGATCAGTGTTACCAGCTCTTAGTGTCTTACCCTCCTGTAGCCACTGAAGGGCAGATCCACGGGCAAGGAGAAGACGTTCTCCACGAACTGCTGGTAGACCTCGAAGAGCCGGTTGAGCTCCTCGTCAGGGATGCGGAAACCCAGCAGGACGCGGATGGCCATGCGGAAGGTGAGCTTCTGGGCCTCGTGGTAGACGTTGATGGACTCCGGGTTGCTGCTCCAGGCCCGCAAAGTGTCTTTGATCACCAGCTGGATCTTGGGGAGATAGCTCTCCAGGGCCTCGTGGCTGAAAATCTTGGAGAACACCTGCAAAAGAGCACAGGGACAGGTTTCTACATAGTTTGTACATCCTCCTTTTTGCCTTCTTTAATAACCCACTTCTGCTCATACATAGGGATATCAAGGGCCTCCTGAGCTAAGCACTACTCCTAGTCAGGAGTTGCTGAGGTCTAAAATAACAACCCAAAAGGCCTGGTAGAGAAATATCCATTGAGGTAGCCTCCATAGGCCAATCTCCATCACAATCATCACAAGCACCTGGCAGGAACAAGGTACCCCATGAGCCACCCTCCACCAAGGAACCAGAGACAAGGAGAAAACAAGTCATCCTGCACCCAACAGAACGGGCAAGAGCTGCCTTTCCCACAGCTGGATCCCTTGGTGTCCAGCAAGGTGGGAGCTCACAGTCAAACTCAATCCACAACTCCAGTGCTAGCAATACAGCTTGCCCATGTGGATTCTCTAGTGTCTATTATTACGGCTGTGTTCACGCAGGCAAGCTTTTATTTTCTCAGCGGGGAACACTAACAATTTTGTCATCCCCCTCCTTTAATAAATATATCAAAAAGCATTAAAATAATCATTCTGAGGCCCTTAGGGTCCCCATGAAGTCTGGCCGAGCTTAGGGTAGGAGTTCAAGTGTTCCTGGGGGAAAAAAAAACACGGAGGCTGAGCTCGCACATGGTTCATTTCCTCGGGACGCCAGGCTCAAACCCTGTGTCAGCAGACAGCAGTAATTGAGGCTCTGGGAGTAAACACCGTGCCGAGGAGCGCAGCAATGCCAGGAATGTCCCCGCTTGCCCAGGACGAGGATTTCACGCCGCGTCCCCCCTTCCTGTCCCCGCCGCGTCCCTGCGCCAGCCCCCGGTCCCCGGGCGCTCCGCTGGGGAGCCAGGGGGAGCGCTGCTTGTTTATCCGGCATTAACCACGCGCTCCGGCTCGCCGGGAATATCCCATGGAAGCGGCTCGGCCGGAGGGGCGCACGGCTGCAGAGGACGCGCTGAGCTGGCCGCGGCGGAAAGCGAGAAAGCAAAAAGGGCCGCTCTTTGCTAAAGCGCCGAAACTCTGCAAAGCTGCAAATGGGGCATTTTCCTTTCCCCATCCAGGGCAGCGCTCGTTTTCCTGGCGTTTTCCCGGCATTGCTCATGCCTGCTGCTCGCTACCGGGTGGTTTAATGAGCCCAGCGCGAGGGCTCAGCCGGAATTCCCTGCGTGGCCAGTGCCAGGGCAGGTGAATGAACGAGCAGGAAAAATGAATGAATGGGTGGGAAAAATGAATGGGCACCAGAAGTACGGGAGAAGTGGACCCGTTCCGCCCGCTTTCTGCTGCCGCTGTCTCTCTGTTTTCAAGCCATGACTGAGCTGCCATCCCACACATGAAATGGGGTGGGAAAAAGGAAGAAAAAGCTCAAATTAAAGCACTAAATTGGGCAAAGTGGCTCTCAGTGCCACCAGGAAGGGCAGAATGAGTGCGGGGGCTGCTTGCAGGAGCCAGGAAAGGGGCTGTTTTCCCCGCGGCCACACAGCTCCGAGCTGCTCCATGGATGGCAAAGGGATGGAGTGATGAAATCTCCATCCTCCTGGCACCCGCGCTCCCAGACTCCCACCCAGGCCAGATTCCAGAAGGCAGGAGCAGGTCCCTGGCTGCCAGAGCAAAATGCGGGGAGCATTCTCCTTTTTGAGGGTGGAAGGGCAGGTTTGGGCTGCTTTATGTTTTTTTTCCTTCCTATTTTTGCTCTTTTCCGCCCGGCGAGGCTCGCGGCTCCCCGGGACGCCACCCCGGCGCGCCGCCCGTGCGCTGCGCGCCGCCTAATCCCACATGTCAGCGGGCCCTTCCCTCGCCAGACACAAGTCTGGATCCCCTTCCAGTCACCTCCAGTTCAACCCTGCATCTTTCCAGTTGATTAAAAGGGAGGCAAAGGCGGCCAACTTTCCCTCGCGAGCCCGCCGCTGCTTCCTAGCCTAAAATCCCTGCGCCCTCTAGTGAAACCGAGTCGAATGTCCCGACCGCTTCCCGGCTCCCGAGCAGGAAGATCGGACCAAGCTGAGGTGCATGGAAGTGAAGCAGGGCTCCAGCGCCCATGGAAAGCTCCACAATCCAACGGGAGAGAAGGTCACCGAGCCCTCCCTGATCCATCTCTGCTTCTCATGGGATATTTCAGAAGTTATAGGCTTCCTAAGGTGGAAGATGCCTTGCTGGAGACTCAGCTTGCTAGATGCTCCAAAGAGGTCTGGATTCATGTGACAAGCGCAGTCCCTGGTCCTGCTTGCACCTCCAGCCCTATCCATAGCTGTTCTGCACACTGATGTCCAAAGCTTCCCTTTGGGATGGGACACCGGGAGCCTCATCCAACATACAGACCTCTGTGCCACCTCCCCTTTCCCACCTGGAGCCGCTGGTCCTAAAAATGAAGATGCCTTTGTCATGCTAACATAAAATCACAGAGCTCTTGAGGTTGGAAGGGAGCTCTGGACACCACATAGTCCCATCTCCTGCTCAAGCAGGCTCAGCTAGATCAACCAACCCAAGAATACCACCTGGAAAACACTTCCATAAACCACTTGGGCACCAACACTTGGCTTAGCCGGTGCTACAAGAGGAGTCCAAAGAGTCTCCTCAGCCTTGCAGACACTCTGTGTGTTTTGGGTGGTGTTTGCCCCAGACCTGCCCTGTTGCTCTCTTACAGTAGAGGTCTGCCTCTACCTACAGCATCGGACACTGCCGGGCCTGGACCTCAATGTGATGCTCTAGTGGTCTCAGGAACCTCGATGTCTGCAAGGTCCCACACGCAGGGCATTCCTCCATCACGGGAGGAACTTAGGGCTATTTAAAAGGAAGAGTTTTTAGAGAGTTTCCTCTCTAAAAGGAGCGGTTTGGGGTTTGCACAGCCCTGTCGCAGGAAGGATCCCATCGGAAGGGCCGGGTGAGGAGCGCGGGGCCTCCAGGAGAGCAGGACGCAGCTGCTTCTCCCAAGGAGAAGGGCAGGAGCCCGGCGGGCACCGCGATGCGTCTGCGCGGGGAGTCCGGTTACGGTCCCCCCAGTCACAAATTCCAAGCAGAGGCTACTGCTCCAAACTAGACCCAGCTGGGAAAGGGGAGAAAAAAAAAAAAAAAAAAAAAAAAAAAAAAAAAAAAAAAAAAAAAAAAAAAAAAAAAAAAAAAAAAAAAAAAAAGAAAAGAAAAAAAGCAGAGTGAAACAGTCTCCTTTGCAAAAAGGTGGTTTCACTGAAACTTGAGCGATTCAGAAAAAAAAAAAGAATTAGAAAAAAAAAAAGGAAAGATGGCTTCAACGTGCTTAGGCCAAGTTTTGGTTGCTTTATGCGTTTCAGCGTTGCTTGCGCCCTTTTTTTCTTTTTCTCCACCATCTCCGAATACCTGGGTTTGAATGCAGGAGTGAGGGGGACCCACAATAAGCATCGGCCCTCCAGGTATTAAAAACCAGACCTTGTCATAGAGATGATGCACCTTCATCCTACGCATCCCTAGGGATGCAGCAGCCCACTCCCCTGGACCAGGACAGGTAAACCAGGGAGCAAAGAGGCCAAATACCCAAGCCAGAACCCTTGAGCTCTTCACTCGTTTTCCCTCCACACCCAAACTCTCTCCACAGCAGCAGCAGTCGAAGCCTCTCTGCTAAGCTGAGCTCTTACCCTGACCTTAACCTCATATGTCTTTGAGGCATGTGCCCAGGGCAGGTGGGAGAGGTGGGAATGAGCCTGACATCCATCCCTGCCCTGCAAGTCCAAGGCAGAAGCATTGACAAGGGCAGGAGTTGAGGGCACCAGGACATGCAGATACAGCCGAGTCCACCTTCAGTTTTGTCACTGCTCCTCGAGGAGGAAATCGAGAGTGAGAAGGAATGGGGAGCAAAGGCACCAACATTTGCAGTCCCAACCCTTTGTAGAGCTCCAGCCTTCCCTGTATCACTCCAAGAGGGTTGTTCCAGCTAAGGGAGGGAGCACCATGTAAAAGACAGGGATGGCAGAGAAACAGGAGCCACATCCAGCCAGGAAGGCTGATGTGGAAGGTGGAATCAGCTGGCTGAAGATACCCATCCAACCAAGCGGATGCTACCTTTGAGGAGGCCAGACCCAAGAAGGAGAAACATCAGGAGAAAAGTCCCCTTTCTGCTGGCTCCTGCATCCAAAGCAGATCATCATGAACCTGATACAGAGCCCCCAGATCCCAGATGGGTTGTTATGGACCAAAACTAGACAGGTTGCTCAAACTACCTGCAAGGCGAGTGTATGGTATGGTGGGAAACAGAGCTGGATAAAGACAGCACGGGATGGATCCTCAGTCTGGGAAGGTTTCCTGGCCCATGGGACTCGTTCCTGGTGTCCCTCATCACTGCTGTGGGCCGGAGCTGCTATCCACAGAGCCACCGGTCGCATGGCAAGGGATGGCAGCGCCACCGAGCAAAGAGCCTTGCAGCTCGAGCCCCGGCCATGCGCTCTGCGTGCCCAGAGGTGTCCAGCACCCTTGGGTCTGGAAGACGTGGACGGGCAGAACGGCCAATGCTCACCAAGCGGGACATCAGCACGGGTCCTGGTGCCACCCGCAGCCACTGCTGCTGCTTCTCTAAGCACACCTGGTGCTTGCAGGGTGAAAAGCACTATGAAAACGAAAGAAAATCCCTATCTTAGCAAGAACCTTGGGGTTTATTTTGTGTTTTGGACAAAAATTGGACAAAATTACTCCAAATTTATACTGGCGTAGATGATGGCAGCACTGGTCTAAAGTCAAGGAGCCGACCTGGACACCAAACCCCTTGCCGAGACTGTGATGCCCAGGCCTCCTAATGCAGCGGGGATGCCCGGGAACGGCTGCGTTAATGCAAAAAGGCCCTTCCTGCCGTGGGTTCCTCCTTCCTCCTCCTCCCCTCTCCCCCAGCCCTGCCCACAGCAGCTGGTTTATATTTGGCTGCAAATTTATGGCCCCTTTTGTGTTCTTAATCCTCTTGCAAACTATATTAAAGCCTCAGACCTTTCTACTTGGTGCTAATAAGCTCAACACTTGTATGCCTCCGAGGCAGAACATTAATTGTGGTGTGTTAATGAATGATGGAGTTTTGGACAGTGAGACAAAGCAGGCCGTGGCTCTGCGCTGCTGTCTGCTTCCTCCCCAAGCCTCTGCCTCAAGGACGGCTACCCAGCCTACAGCCTGCTGGGGTATATATATATATGTATATAATATTGCTGTCTTCTTTTTTGGGGCCAGTTGTGCCTATTTTGGGACGGCCGTGCTGGAAGACAGCAAGGGCTGCCAAAGCTGGATGCTCCGGAGCAGAGTCCAGCTCCCATTGAATTCCAGCCTGCTCCGCGTGGAATAGCCAGGCAGGAGGGAATGTCTTCCCGGACTCATCCAGCGTGATGCCCAGAGCATCCCCTCACCCTGCTCGCTCCCGTCCTCGCCTCCCACCCCAGAGCAGCCTTGATATCACAGAAGCGCCTCGTTAATAAAGACCGCAGAGCTAATTTCCCCCTGGGGCCCGGGGGAAGGTTTCTCCAACGTGTATTAACTTTGGCGGCTTCCTGCAGGGCAGCGTTAATAAACAGGGCACAGGAAAGCACGGAGTTACCGGCCTCTTAATCCCGCTTTGTTCCTCCTTGGCACCTTTCAGCCAGGCAGCTCCCGGGCCTCCATCAACACCTAAGGGATTAAGGGCTCCCCTGTGCCGGGGCTGGCGCAGGGGATATTCGCCCTCTCTCCGGGAAGGGGAAATTGAATCCTTGCAAGATGCTGGAAGGATGCTGAGCCGGGAGAACTGCAAAACGAGGAGAGCTCCAAGCCATGGAGCCACCCTCTTGCTAAGCACTTTGGTGGTGTTGAGGCACCACCAAAGAGATGCAGCTCTTGGAAACTCTTTGGAAAACTTGGCAATAAGCAACCGGCCGCACGGATAATTTCATGGGCGAGCTGCCAGCCGTGCCGTGCAAAAGCACGTGTGGCTTAAAGCTCTTTGCTGCAGAGGAGCAGCTCCGCAGGCTGCTGAAGCAGGTGAGCATCATCCCCTGCAGCATCTCGCAAGGGTTTTGCATCCTGCACCGCGGACAGCCCTGGAGAAACTACGTAGGACCAGCGAGGTTCACGGAGAGCAAAGGCCCAAGAAGCAGAATAAGAAAAAATGCAATCCAGGAGGTGGATGAAGAAAACCCTGAGTGCTTTTAGTTGTATTTTTCATTCCTTAGCAAGTTTTCTTGCAATTGCTGCCCGCTAATGGTCCCTGCAAAGAGTCCCTGTTCGGTTCTCCATGCACTGAGGGGAAGGCGCCGACCAGGTGCCTATGGGGAAGCTTTTGGGTGGGAAGGAGCACAAGAGAGACACTGCTCCAAGGAGCAGGCTGCAAAGCTGATCCGAAACCAAGGCTTTTCCACCCCCTCTGCACCTCTTGTGGTATCAATGGCCAGATGAGGCGAGTTAAAAGTTATCGCTTTTTAATAGCACCAAAGAGTCGGGACTAAAGGAGCTCAAAAGACACCTGCAATTTCTGCCTCTAAGAGCCATCTGCCCTGGAAAAGGCTTAATTTAGTAAAAAACTTCAGGATCCTGCCCCCGCTGATGGTTGCAAAGGGTTTTCCCTTAAACCGGGAGCGGGGCCAGCTCCACATCCCGCACGACGCCCAAGGCCAGAGGCCAGAAGGGTTTTGATGAGGATTGCAAAGGGAGGTTACAAAACTTGGACAGGGATGCGAAAAAAAATAAACGAGGGGGTGCAAGCACCGCTGGAGAGCAGCTCATCCCTGCTCACGGGACCCCCCTCGAGCGCGACCCCCGCTCTGGACGGCGGGTTTCCCTCCCCGGGATCCACAGGGATGCCCAACGTGGTGACACCACGAGGCCCCCCCAAGAAACGCCAGCCAGGGACAAGGGGGGAAGAAGAGGGGGCACCGCGCGAACATCACCCGTCCCCCCCGCGCGGGGAAGCGAGCGGCGTTGCCCTTTTAAGAGCGGCGCGGGGCCCCGCGCGGCTCCCGCAGCCCAAGCCGCGCGTGCCACCAGCTGCGGGGGGGCGGGGAGGAGAAGAAAGGAGGGGGAACAAGGGGAGGGACGTGGGAGGGCAGCGAGGGGGGAGCAGGCGGCTCCTCCCCCCGCCCCGCGGCGGGGAAGCCCCGTCCGGCCCCCCCCGGCTCCTCCTGGCTCTCGCCATCGCCCTTTTAAATTCCTCAAAGGCCGGCGGCGCGCGCGGGGAACCCGCCGCGTTCCGCGCCCACGTGCGGCCGCGCGCGCGGGAAAAGAAAAAGGAGGAGGCTGGGGGGGGGGGCACGCGTGACCGCGCAGCACGCGTGGAGGGAAAGGGGGGGAAAAGGGGGAAGCGAGCGGCGGGAAGGGGGAACATTCCCGCACGCACATTCCGCGCGGTCCCGCGTGGGGAGGGGAGCGCGCGGAGCGGTTTCCCCGCGGCGCCCCTACCTTCCTCTTGTGCCGGTGGATGTCGCCGATGGAGTTGGCCACGGTGTTGGGCCCCAGCAGCATCCTGGTGCTGCGCGGCCACTCGGTGCTCACCAGGTGGTGCTCCCCCATGAGGATCTTGCGCACGTTCTCCGCGCCCGTCACGCGCACGAGCGGCCGCCCCAGCAAGTGCGTCTTGAACACGTTGCCGTAGCGCTCCCGCCGCGACGACTGGAAGCAGGAGCCCTGTGGGGGGAAGGGAGGGAGAACGGGATGTGGGGGGGAAACTGGGAGGCTGCCGCGTTACCGTCCCCCGGGTCCCAACCGCCCCCCAGAGCGGCAGATTTGGGGGGCAAAATACAAAGTATAGTAGCACACCCCCATTCCAGTGCCTCCTTAATGGAAATTACTAAGGCAGCCACCACGTCAGACTTATTTTATGCATTATGTATTATAGATAATATGTTGTTTTATACGTATATACATAAGTTAGGGTAAGCTCACCCCACGTGGAAATAGCAAAAAAAAAAAGAAAAAAAAATAATGAGGGGGGAGGATGCTCCCCGTTCGCACCCTGTGGCCATGAGGAAGAGGAGGGCGCCCCGAGCAGCTTTGGAGACGGAATGGGGAGCTGGGGGGTCCCTAGGGCTTGACTGGGGTGGGGGGCAGGAGTGGGGACATGATGCTCCTTAAGGTAAAATAGAGAGCTTCCCACAAGGGCCCGATCCAGAAAGACTCCCCCTTACAAAGCCCAGCGCCC
>VZSG01001057.1:120942-174474 GCA_013398315.1 Nothoprocta pentlandii | reverse complement strand
GCGCGGCGCGGCGCGGCGGCCGCTTTTGTTCGGCGGCGCCTGGAGCGTCGTCCTGCGGCCGCGCCGCTGCCCCGCGCCTTAAGGATAAAAAAGAGAAGGGGGGAAACCCTGCGTGTGCGTTTGGCCGGAGCAGCGGCCGCCGCGGGAGGCTGCGCTCGCCCGTCCCCGTGTGCGGCTCCTGCAGCGTGCGCGGGAAAGGGAGCTTCCCGTCCCCCGTTCCATGAATTCCCCGCTCCTCTCTCCCCCACTTGGAAGACCCCGGCAGAGTGGAAGCAGGATGCGGCTGGAAGATAGGGTAACGTTTGGGATTTGTTGATTGCTTTGCTGTGTATGCAATTCTGATTCAAAGATATATTGGAATAAATTAGGAGGAATGAGATCTATGGAGTGATTACTTGGCTGCCTAATCTGTGATTAGAGCATCCTTTCTGCTTCCTGTATTATTAAAATGCTCCTGTCAAGTTCGATGGCACTGTGGTGTAAATTATGGATCAAGGGCAGGAGAGAGCGCGCGCCGCTGCCGTAGCTGCTAGTGCCGTGATGGGGCAGGGAGCACCTTCCTCCGAGCCCTTTGGAGGCGGCTGCCGCGAGAGCTCCTCTTACAGGTATTGGCTCCGCGCTCCCATCCATGGAGGGGGATCTTTGGATCCTGCTCTGCCCTTCCCATTGCAGAATGTGGCTGGCTCGGGCAGAGCGTCGTTCATCAGGTTACCTGGAACCGTTGCCCTTGCTGCTTCCCAACAAGCACACGTGCATGGGGCAAAATCCCACAGGACTCGGAGGGCTTGTGCGACCTTGGAAAGCGCTGTGGCTTGCGCGCTTTCCCTCTGCGTATTTCCCCTGATCGTCCTTGGAAATTGCAAGCTCTCTGATCTGTTGGCTGCTCTGGAGAGGGGTCCCGGGAAGTGTCTTAAAACCCTGTTCCTCACCCTCGCGGGTTCCTCTTGGTCTGTGACTAGCAATGAAGCTACGTGAGCGCTGCCCTGTGCCCAAGGTAAAATGTGGTGGCGAGGAAAACTCTCCGTCCCTTCCAGGCCCGCGAGTGGCGGAGCTGGAAGAGAAACGTGATGTAGCTGTGGGGGCTTGGCACACTGCTCTTCTGGCTGCAGGCGGATGGGTCCTGCTCCCTCGTGGGCTGTGGGAAGCACCATCCCAGAATCATATTTCCTGCGGAAGAAAAAGCCATTTGCTTGTTGAGAGGCAGAGCAACTTCATGATGAAAAGTTGCTGGAGAATCCCTTAAAAATAATTTATAGCCTTTTTGTTATTGTTGGTCTTGCATTAATGATCAAGTTATGCTTTACAGTATATTTCAGACCACGTTTTGGGAGCCTTAAGCATCATCAGTTATTGTCTGTGATGATAAATGACTTTGAGAGGTGGCCCTGCATAATCTTACGCAGTGCTGACTGTAATCTGGCTTAAAAGAAACAAGGTACACAACTGTTTTAAACTGCCTTTTTGTCTTGTCGACTTATTCTTGACTGAGGAAGACTTGTGTGTGTATCCTACCTAACAGCTATCCAGTGATTCATCTGTTTTTGTCTGGAAAACACTTTTTTTTTCCCTTTTTTAATCAGAGGAGCTCAGGGTGGCTGTACCACATAGGCAGTCAGTACCCAGGAGCACGGGAAGAACCCTGGGGTGCCTCGCTCGAAAGGACCCCCGGATGAAAGGGAGGGAAAGACCTGTTGGACAGCAGCTCTACCATTCCCCAGCGCGAGCTGCGTGCTGCAGGGAGGCACGTGGTATAAATAGAAACGCCAGGTTTTAGCCACTGAATTCAAAGTTATGGTTTCCACAGCAACCAGCACTCGGGCCCGTGTGTGCGTACGCAGGGTTTTCCCTCGCTTAAAAAGCTGGTGTTTTGTGTTCTGCTGTGTCCAGCCCTCTTCCAGGTACATCTGGCGCTTGTTCCTCCTCCTCTCGTTCCACTTTCCCGTTTCTGGTTGTTGTCTTCCTCCATTCGTCGCCTTCCTCCTGTGTCCTCCTGCGTCAGCGGTTGAAGGTATGAGGTGTGAGATCCGTGCTTGCCCACCATGCAGGTCTGTCTCCCAACTCCTCTTTTTGGTGTAGCTGACAGGGTGACAGGTCACACAACCAGAGGAGAAAACAGCCCTGTCCTGAATCCCTGGCTTATCCCTCAAATAAGGAAGGGAAGGGAAAGACATGGTCATCTGAGGAACTGCCTTAGTGGTAGGTCCACACTCTTCGAATTCCATCTCCTGTTCCTTCGTTTCTGGGCATGATGGAAATGCAGGAGGAAACCTGTGCCTGTGCTTAGGACTTTGGGATGTGTCCTTCCCGTATAAGCATCACGATGCAAATGCTTGTTTTTAAAGACGTTTGTCACGTGAACTTGCAGTGTTGCTCAAGTGTTTTCATTTATAGCTAGGAGGTGGATGTATATACAGAGTTGTGTCCAAGTTACCGTTTCCAGAGCAACTAGAGCTTTGTATCTCTGAAGGCTGTAAACGTTAACTAAAACGCAAAATGTCACATCAAATTTTCCTTTCTTAATTTCAGTATTGCTCGTTGCTGTTAGAAATGCAGCTGTGCATAACCGAGGCTGTGTTTAAAACCCTTAAATGACCAAGCAGATCTTCTTCAGATGTGCGCTCCCGGGCTGAGAGCAAGAATGTGAAATTTCAGCCTCCGCAGTAATTATCCTTCGAGTTACAGCATAAGGCACTTTAAGGAAGGAAGGAGGTGGGGGGGTGGAAAAGGGAAGAATGGAAGTACTGTCTCATCTGTATCTATACCCAGAACTAATGACAAGAGTGCAATCTGGCAAGAACGAGTAAAAAGCTGCCGTAGGCTGAAAGCGAGTGTCGAGTGAGGGACTGCAATGGCTGGATAACCCATCAGGAGGAGGAAGCCGGCTCGGGGTGCCTTGTTGGTGGGGCAGCTGGACAGGTGCTGGTGCTGGAGGCTGCCCCACGTTTGCTGCTGCTGCTGCCGCTCATGGGGCTGCGTCTCTGCGTTTCCACAACTACTTCCCTCGGCTCCACGGCAGAACGGGCCCCTCTCCCGCTTACCGCTCCGTCGGAGCCGATGCTGTTTCCCAGAGGGATGATGTGTCTGCGCTGTAGGTTTTGTGCTTCCTTTGCGAAGAGTTTGGGTCGAGAACTGCATGTCGCTCTGTTGTGAACTGCTCCCCTGCAGGCTGGAGGACTGGTTTGAGCGGGGATGCCAGTACGTGTTTTGTAGGTTACCTGGGGAGTCTTAGACAGCAGCTTTAAGTGTGGACTTGTATAGAAAGGTAGCGCAAAGAGGGGATGGCTTGGGGGTCTTGCTTTCTGTTTTTGTTAGTAACCTTCCAGCCCTTTATCCTTTTTTTTAATATATTTAACGCATATATATATATATGCATGTACATGCACATATTCCATTGCTACTGCCACCCAGAATAGCACTGTCAGCAGCCTGTTTTTGCCTAATAAAATGGAGGAATGATTCTTCCTCGTGAGATGATTTTTAAATTAAATATAAACCCAAACCTTCGTGATCTTTGGTAGGCTGCCCAGATTATAGAAGCAAAGTGATTAAAATTGCAGTGAGTAATGGCTTGAAGCAAGTCAAAATGCCTTGAACGTCTTACTGGGCATCTCTTAGCAAAAGTAGGGCTTTTTTTTTTCCCCCTATAGTGGACCCAGTCTTTGTGGCAGGTTTTTAGGGTTTTAGATTTTTGCGTGGGAGCAGGTTCCTCGTGGGCCACTACCTGTCACCATGGGAGGTAGCGTTGTATGTTGGGAAGTGAAGGAGAGGAGGCTCACGGCAGGATGGGAGAAGAGCCAGATTTTGTGCTGGAATAAGAAAGATCTGTTAGTTTTTGTGTGTGCTATCAACTTAACTGGCTGAGCCTTCTGAAATACAGGTGCTGGTGCTGGCATTCAGCACCAAGAGGATGCGTCTGTCTTGGCAGTCGGACATCTGGTTTTACTTCTCACACGTGCACAATGTAAATATGGCTCTTCCTTGGCCCTTCTCCTTGAGTTTCCTTGGTGAAGCGAAGCCTTCAAAGGAATCGAGCCTTTAAGAGCTGGACTAGCTTCCTAATTCATTAACATGCCTTATTTTAAGAATTTATTCTCCTATGGAAGTGGGCAGTGACTAGGGAGTGGTGGGGAGGTGGTGTCTTCCCAAGGGCTGCTCCTCTGCCTGAGTTGTTGTGAGAGCTGCTTAATCTACCTGGGATCCTCCATCTGAAAAGGTTGTGGTGTCTTTCCCCAAAGGGACCTAAGAGGATCTCTTCTGCAGTATGAGGCAGATCCCTGGCCTAGAGAAGCAAGATGGGGAAGGGAAAAGTTGAAGAGGAATGGGTTATGTCTCTGGGTGAGCAATGAGGAGAGATGGATTGTTGAAACCCATTGTTTTGCGTTGTTGTGGCTGCGCAACATTTCTTCTAGCAGCAGTAAGTCTCTGTTTTATGATTTTTGCAGTCCACGCTGCAATAATGTGAGTACTTGATCCATATTAGGTGCTTGAGCTAAAGGATCTCTTTACCTTGGGACGCAGTAATCTTGTGCAGCAGAGTTCTGCATAGCTCCACACTCTTCAGTAAGTCTTTAGGTTTAATTGTTTTTTCCCTTCATTGCTCTGTTTCTAACGTTTGTACAGTTTTCCACCTCATGGACTAATAATTTAAACACCTGAACTGATTAAATACAAACACTTGAGCTAATAGCAATTGTAAGCACTTTTTGATTCGGTGAGCAACCTTTCTGAAGATTCAAAGCAACTGAAAATAGCTGCATTACAGAAACATTAAGCATAACTTGGAAATGATTCCTGTAACGTCATGGCTTCTGGCAGTGCTCATCTGCCTTCCGCTCAGCGATGTCCCATGGAGCAATCGAGGATTTATTGACAACTCATTTACTTTGTCTAATTGTGCGACTTACTGAAGGGCAGGACTGGCTTTCCCTGTGCAGGGTGACGCGGAGACTTGGATGCCGGATTCTCTGGTGTGCAGTAAGCTGCTGGCTCTGGAGGGCCTTTTGCAGCGGCAAAGGGATTGCAGAAGGTTTGAGGGTGTTTCTGCTGGTGAGTTCAGGAGCAGCCTGCAAAGCTCCCTGCAGCTGGCACCTTGGTGCCTGCCCGAAGGGATTGCCAGGCTTGCAGAATGCAGGGGACAGGCAGCTGCTGCCAAGAGACTAGGAGGTGTCTGTGACTGGTCCCCGCAGTGCCACCCGTGCCCTTGATGCCAGGAGTGGCCCCTCACCGGTGGCAGTGGTCGGTGCTGATGTGAAGAGGGCAGCTGGAGAGGCTGGGCAGCCACCAGCTGCTAGTAGCCCCTTGGTCCTAGTGGCTCCTGCCCCGGGTACTTGGCTTTTGAAATCACCTTCCTTGGGAATGGGTTTGCTCTTCCTTGAGGAGAGGCAGGAGTAGGGTCTCCTGCTGTCTTCTTTCCTAAATGTCTTTTCATAAAAGAACATCTTTTCTCTGCTCTCCCTGTGTAAAGCCATAACCCTCCACAGCTTCCTTCAGGAACTGCAACTCCAACCAGATGCCTAAGGAAAGAAGTCTCTTTTTCCCCAACATGTGTCCCACATATCCAGCATTGTTACCAGCCAGCACTCTGCCATTTAATCTGAAACTGGCTGATGCTCTTGGAAGACAAGAGCTTCCTCTCCAGTTGTTGTAAAAACTCCTCCTACCTTAAAACTACCTTAAAGAGCAACAGCATTTCTCTAGGCTAAAGCTAAACTACAGCTGGAAAACATCTCTTATCTCTCACTCAAAACATCTGGCATCTAAAGATTTCAAACCAGAATGCCAGAGTGCTGTGGCTCACACTGCCCACACCTTTCTGCCCTGCTGGCGCTTGCTCTGCAAGATCACGAATACCTTGGTCTCCTTTGTGCTGCCGCTCGCTCCTCACATAGGAGCCTGTGTGTTCCTGAGCAGCCTGGCCACCTTCTTCATTTGCAAGCACATCAGCCCTCCCTTCGGGCTTTTAGCCTCCCTGATAAGCAAAAGAGGCTCCAGGCTTGGAGCAAGTGAGAGCAAATCCTGCTTGCTGCTGTCACACTCTCCATTAGCTTAGACATGACACATCTGCTCTTCTGACGTTTTTTGTTTTGTCTGTTCTTCTCTGAGAAGTCCTGTTCTGTCCTTCATCTCTCAGTTTGGGAAGAGGAGAAGGGAGGAAGATCTCAGTTCCTTGTGAATCCAGGACAGGCTTCCCAGCTGCTTCCCACCATAACTTCAACAGTCCTTGCAGCGCTGATCTCAACTGCACTCCTCCTCTCTCTGACGTGCAATCTCATCCCATTCCCTTGATCTCCTGGACCATAAACGCCCTCTGAGCTTTGAGCATTTACTGTCCCACCATCAGTCATTACTCTTGCAATTAATGACCTTGTGAACCAACTGGGCTCTTTCCCCAGCGCTCAGGCCCACAGCTACACTCTGTTCAAGTGCTTTTTCCTGTGACTCCTTGATTCAGTCACCAAAGGAAGCCTTGGGCAAATGGCATCTCTCTCTATCACAAACAGTGATTTAGCAGGGCTCTTCGCATTTTACTGATTCAGTTGCACGAGCTCTCCAAGTCACTTGGCTTTCTCCTCATCAAAAGCATGGCTGGAAGCCTTCAGAGTAGCTGCTTCCTATGGTTTCACCAGCCACCAAGTTCCCAGAGAATTTTTCATGTGGTTTGAAACTTTTTTTTAAAAACCCTAATTCCTGTTTTATCCACAGTTGTGTAACTTGCTCCAGTCCTCTACTTGGAGCTTCTTCCCTTGTCGGGGACCTGTGCTGGGCTCTGCAGATCCCTTAGAGTGCCCTCTCTGTGATGTGATTTCAGAGGCACTTTGAAAGCTGTCATCTGCTGTCCACATGCAGACTCTGTAGAGAACCACATTAAACAACACAGATAGGGCTGGTGTTAGTTTAGTTTTCCCTTTTTTCCCCACTTAAGGTCATCTTCCTTTTCCATAGTGCTTTTAAGAGATGAAAGTGCATTTTGATGCAACGAGGTGGATGTCTGCTCTGCCGGGAGATGGAGAGCTGTTACGGAGGGGAAGCTGGGTCCCGGCCAGCGATGGATGCTCACTTGTTCCAGCAAGGGGGCAACAAAACCAGGACCAGAACGCAAAACACACCACAAGCTGTAGAAACGGAGTGTGTGTGCGTCCCTGTGCGTGTGGGCGCTGTGATGGGCAGAGCACGAGGCAGCCGGTCGTGCCCAGTGCAGACCTGCCGAGGAAAGCAGCGGGCTCGAGCGTCGCTCCGTGACTCCAGGAAAACGGCACCTCCCGTGGCTCGAGGCTGTGGAGTCCCAGCAATGCGGCCGCCTCGTGCTCGGAGCCTGCAGAAGGGCAGCTGTGAGTGAGGAAACTCGAGCTGACAAAATTACCTGCCAAAAAATGAATATAGAAAGACTGGACAAGTAAATTGCTTTCGTACAAATATCTTTTTCTTTCTGAGGCTTGCTGGAGTGTGAAGATCCCTCGGTGAAAATAAGGTGAGCTATTAGTATTAATTGATTTGGTGGTTAGTATCAGCTGGGATGAACTTGCTGAGGATTAATGTGGCAACGTATGCTGTTTCGGGAGAAACTGATTGCATTTCATCACTTTTGTGTGTGGCTTTCCCTTAAACTGCTAATGAAAGTTCAATGACTAATGAACAGAACGTTTCATTAAATGTACATTAAGCTTGGAGTAGTTGAACAAGTGTCTTTTTGGGATCCCCTTTTCTCTCTACTTCTTTACTGGACCTACATGCTTTTTATTATGGCTGCGAGCGGAGATAACGAGACTTTTGTGTTCCTGCTATATTTCTCTTTGGAGAGCATTTTGTACAGCAAGGCTTGTGATGCGTTTTGCCTTTGGTAGCAATTACTGCTGCTTGCAGTTGTGGCTTCCAGTTCAGAACAAAGCTGTTCTGTGTGCCTGGTGAGTAATAATTGTTGACAGTTGATAATGTTGGAGACCTCTCATTGTGGCTGGGCTCTGAATTGCACCAACTGCTCCTGAACTCAAATTATAGGTTTATAATTTTAGCTCCAGGGCTTGTTGCGCTGCAATATTCTCTTTCCTCTGGTAACAAACTGCAAATCGATGTTAAAGGTCTTTCTTAAACATACCAAGTGTGACATGGCCCGCAAGTGTGGCCAACACTGCTTAAATTTCTGTTCTTACTCGTGCCTGCCCTCAGACCCCCTGGTAACACCTAGCTGCTGCATCCCAGGGGACAGCTACACTTGCTCTCCGTGTGTTTAAACCGCTGATATTCACATGGGCAGAACGAACAGGGTTAAGGGGGCCCCCGTGTACCCGGTTCCTGGTGCGACTCGCGGACCAGGAGCCCCCCAGTGCCCAGGCAAGCGGCCAGGAACGGGGAACCCGGCATCGGGCATCTCCTCATGCCCATCCCAGCGCTGGCAAATTGCTGGCATGGAGGAGGCCTCCGCTGCGCCCTTCCTCGCTCGCAGCCTTTTAAGGAAGGTGATTGATGCTACCTGGGTATTTTTCAATTAATTTTCATGGTTTGATTTTTTTTTTTTTTTTTGTGTGAATAAGACAGTATGAAAATGAATGTGTCATTAGCAAATGTCCAGGAATGCTGTTTGCCCAGAAGTGATTAGGAGATTAATGGATTAATTATAATTATTCTCCTGGAACCCTCCTAATGGATGTAGACACATCGCACATATCTCTCTTAACGGGGCATGAGAGTGGGGGGGCGCTTTGCTTTACTCTTCCGTGGGGAATTACTCCTTGTCTCCCAAATTAAGTCAGTTTAAGTAGCAGCTCTGAAGCTTTCCCTCTTCTGCGTGGGGATCGCACCAGCTCTTCCTGGAGGGAGCTGCCTGAGGATGCCCGTTCTTGTACTGTCCCAGAGCTTCGCAGCCACGACAAGTCTGCAGCCCTAACCGGCGTAGGCGTAGCCTAAGAACAAGGAGGCTTACTTTAAACACAAGCAGGCGTCCAGTTTGCTGCTGCTTCGGGCTTGAGGGGTTTGACTTCTTGCATGAACGGTAGGACTTGCCTTGAACAGCCGTGACTGCTGTGGAGCAGCTTGTGGTTGGGGTGTCTGCATTTTTAGGATTCTTGAGGAGACGCCTTTTTCTGTTTTCCTTTTATTTCTTTTTTTCTTTTTCCTCTCCGTCACGTTGATGCCTAGAGGTTCGGCTGGTATTTTTGGTGCTCGCCCATCCATGCAGAAGGGCGCAGGCCTTGCTCAGAGTGCGGTGGCATTGGGGGTTTCGGTCCTTGAGAGCGTATTGCAGGGTGTGTGAGGCTGCACCCTCCGATGAGGAGGGACCCAGCTGCTGAGCCTCCTCTCCGTGTGTTTAGAGGAAGAAGAAGAAGAAGCTTCTTCTTTAGAAGAAGCTGGGTGGGGGGAGAAAAGTCCTGCTAAGTGCTAGTCCTGGCTTCAGACGGAGATAAACCGTGGTTTACAGAGGAAACTCAGCATCTGTTCTGGTTTCGCCCGCTTAGCGGGAGGCAATGGCTGCCTTGTGTAGGCGAGCGGGCCCGGCCTGTGGGGAGCGGCGGCGATGGGGACACAGACCAAAGCCCCGCAAAGAGACACAGGAGAGCTGCCCCAGTGGAGGGGCCCCGAGCAGAAGCACCAAGCTGGCTGAGGTGTGTGGGGTGGGCGAGCTCCCTGCCGGTCGGGGACATGTAATGTGTAAGGGCTTCTGGAACGGCAGGAGCCTCCCCTGCTGCACCCTGCCTTCTGCCTCCGTCGCGTTGGAAACCCGCCGTGCTTGGAGCAGAGCGGCCGTGTTGGAAGCGGCCGTGTTGGAGGCGCCCCGCAGTGCCCGCGGGACAGCGCAGTGCCCGCGGGACAGCACTACTGCCGGGCGCCGCTCGGAAGCTGCGCGGCGAGGAGAGCGTCCAGCCCGCGCGGCGAGGAGAGCGCCCGGCCCGCGCCGCGCTCAGCATCCCCTGCAGCGCTGCCCTGGTGGGCACTGCAGCCCCGAGCGGGTCTGCGGGCTGGAGGGAGGGAGGCAGGCGGCAGGACCTGTGAGGCCGGGGTGTGTTTGTGTGTGAGCTACTGCACCCCCCACCGTGGCACTTCTTCTGGCTTTGTTTCTGTTTTCTTGCCTTCATGTCTCAAAACACACAAAAAATCTCTCTGTGCTGGTAAATACCCCTCTAAATTAGAGGAAAGGAGGGTAGTCCTGGGTGCTGGTGCCTTTGCTAACTTCAGTGGCAAGCTGGAAGCCACATGAGTGATTTAATTAAAGGCTTCTGCACATTGGCGTTTTCCCTTGCCTCTTCTCCCCGTTGCTGTCCCCTGTTTTCTGCCTGTCTGGAGAAGGGAAGACAAAACCCCAAACCCTTAGAAAGGATCCACCAGGCTGTGAGTACTGTCTGCATGCTTGTGTTGTGGTGAGGGCTTTCCTCGAGCTGCTAGTCCTGTCCCTCATACTTCTGCATCCATCTCTTCCCCTTTCGAGTCGTTGGGTCCTCCGGTTTTCACTGAAATTTTTGAAAAGATGCCCTCCCGAGAGGCCGGGGATGCTCCCGGGTGGACAGTGTGGGGCAGGCTTGCAGGGGCACGCGCAGCCGCTGCTGGAGGGACGCGCGGGTGCTGCGGGCGAGCTCGCGCGCTGCTGCCCCGTGGCCTCTCTGCTCCCCGGCCTTCCGGAGCGGGGCAGTGCGGGCACAGAGTCCTGCCTCGCCTGCGGGGTGCCTGCTCTCCCCCGGCAGAGCTGGGGCCGTCCTAAACGTGCAGGGACTCTGCCAGCGCTTTGCCTGTTGGTCTGGTTTGTCCTGGAGCGTGAGTGGGAAAGGCAGCCAGAAAGACAAATGAACCGTATGCTTAACGCCAGAGCTTGGGCTAGCTGTAGAAGTGAATGTGTAATCTTCTCTGGAATACCCAAATTGCTCAAATGTGGCAGAAGAGGAAGAGAATCACAGAATGGTTGAGGTTGGAAGGGACCTGTAGGGATCATCCAGTCCAGCCCATCCCTGCTCCAGGGACACCTAGAGCACATGTCACAGGGTGACATCCAGGCGGGTTTGGAAGACCTCCGGAGAAGGAGACTCCACAGCCTCTCTGGTCATTCCTTCAGATTACTCTGTTCTTCCCCTTGTGCCCTGGGCTGGTGCTGGGGGAGGAGGTTATAGGCCCGGGTCTTGCCCGGTTCGTTGCTCCATCCTCACATGACAGGGATAAAGGGGAAGGATGTAGCTCTGCCTCTGAAACGGAAGGGACTGTTGTTGTAGAAGAACAGTTTTGAGATGTGCTCTGTGCATGTGCCACAGGGGTTGATGGCAGTAGTCAAAGCCCTGTTGTGCTGGCAGGAGAGAGTCCTCGGGATGTGCGCTTGCCGAAATCCCAGCTCGCGCCCGTGGAAGCGCTGGGGACATGCTCATGGGAGTGATCATGTGGCAAGGCTGGGAATGGCGCTACAGGAAAGGTCTCTGGATATTTGCCTGCTGCAAATGATGGAGGTAACTGGAGTCAATGAACAGGCAATCTCAGTCCCCTGGGAAGTAATTTATTCTTTCTCTTGAGGGGCACAAGAGAGCAGAGCTCCCTGGGGCACTTTGCAAGCGCTCGAGGGACTGAGCGGCAGCCTAATGCAGGCCGCTTGTGCTGGGCATCCTCCTGGGGACTTGCACGGCCCCGGGCCTGTGGGCCCTAACAGGCAGCAACAGCAGCAGCCCCAGGGACCCCCGCGGCCTGGGTTTGGTGCAGGGGAATTGCAGCTGGCTCTGCCAACACGTGTCACAGGCAGGACCACGCTGGCCCCCGCAGCTCGCCGGGAATACGCGAGGGAGCGGCCTGCTCTGCCCCATGCAGCGAGCGCTCCTCGCCCTGCGAACCGTGTGTGCAGCTCAAAATACTCACTGCAACTGCCTTAAACAAAGCTGGGGAGGAGAGAGGGCCGCGCTGGCCCTGAACCAGGCAGGCCAGAAACGTGCCTGACGCACCAGCAGGCAGATCCAGCAGAGTCCTTCGGAGAGCGTCGCGGGGACCCACTGCAACGCGCAACTGTTGCACTCTCTGATCTGCCCCCCTCCATGTTGAAAGAAGGAATGTGCAGGTTTCTGGCCTCGCGCCTCCTCTTCTCCAGCACCCTCCTACATCTGCACGTAGGCTGTCGTGAGCGAGAGGGACCTGTTTATTTTGCTTTCCTCCCAGTGGCCAATAATACTGAGATTTTGGAGCTGGAAAGCCTCCTGCTAGATTTCCCTTCCTCTCCTGAACACAAAAGGCTTATTTGAGCCAGTATTTCAGCTTCCAGCTGCAGGGAGTCCAGTAGTGCTCTTGCTCTCTGGGATCTTGTGAAGATGATGATGTGACCCTCTTGATATGCAGACCCTGAGCTGTAAGGATGCCGTCTATGTGTGCTGTGGTTACAGAGAGCAAGGTATGTGTTGGGATGAAGGAGGGAAAAAATGATCGGAAAGAAACAGTGTCTGCAACACGCAGGTCCATCTCTGCAGGGCTCATGGCTGTCATATTACCCTTATCCATGTCTTCTCTCAAATAGAAGCTGGGAGTTACTTTAGTTTTTCATAGTTTTCAAGGGGTTCCAAAAAGCAATGGGAATCACAAGCTAGCTCGGAAGTTACCTAAGAGCCTTCCTGTGTCTGGAGTCTGTCTGGCCTCTGCAGCAACAGCATGTTCGCTGTTTGACCTGCTAAGCTAAGTGTGTCTTTTCTTGACAGTAAATTATTTTCTTGATCTCTGCTGTCGTGTGTCAGATGGACATCAGTGTTGACGTCGTTTCCTGTAACTAGGCGCGCCAAAAATTGCTCAGACTTCAAACAGTGGTTAGAGGGGCCCGGGTGCTCTAGAAGTTAGTGAGAGAAGACAGACACCTTAACTGTACAATTACGGCAAGTGGAAGACTGAATTTCATGAGGAAAATAGACTGTGCCACAAAGGAGCTGGCTGCCTAGCTGAGGGAAGAAGCCGCGTGGATTGGCCGTGTTGTGGCACATCTTTAATGCTCTTGTGAACCTTCCCTGAGGTACCAGTGCTGAAAGCTGCCTAGTCAGAGCTCCACCTTTTAGCGGGTCCTCAGACAGCAATATGGACACATGCATGTGATTGAAATGACAGCAAACTTTCTGTGCTTAAATTGTCCTGTTTCGAGACCTGCTTGGCCTTTGGGAAAAGGAAAGACCTAACTGCATTATTTAGAGGTAGCTCAGGGGTAGCACTGTTGGCCACATTTTCAGGTATTGCAGTAACTATAGAAATAAGTGTCCCATTAAAACTACTTAAGCTCTTGGGAAGATAAAGTTAGGAGGCCTCTACACGCAGCTTGGGCTCCCAGCTCTAGCTGTGGATAGGAAGAACAGGCTGTGCCAGAAGGATGGCCGGGTCTTAGGTGTGTGTTACAGAAAACAAGGGAAAAAAGCTGCTCCTGCTGCCCCGGTGTGTCCTTGCATTTGTGCCTCACTTCGCAGGTCCCAGACTGTTCAAGTGCAGTCTTAGCTGGAAGAATTTCAGAACTTAGGCTCTGTATTTGCTGGCTACTTTCTGTATTGCTTGTTCACGGGAGCCATAACCGCCTCTTTAATAAACGTGCGGACGCAGAAGGGTTGGTATCATCAAAGCGTCTGATGCAAATGCAAAACGCTGTCCTGACACCTCCTTCCCAGCTTCCCCCAGAGCTTTCAAGCTTCCTCCAGGTGGGAAGGGTTCCTGCGAGAAACACTCCTTATCTTTCCAAGAGAAGGTGTCTGAACCTGTTTGTACTTCAAGGGCAGCTGCTTTGCCACCTTCTTTTATCCTCAAGAAAGCCCGGCTTCTCTTTTGTGTGCAGGAGGCTTCAGGCTTTCCCTGTGCCCGGTGGTGTCTCCAGCCCCACGAAACAGAGGAGGACACCAGAAATACAGGAAGGGAGCGGCAAGGTTTTTTTTTTTTTTCCTCTGCCAGCAGCTCTCTCAAGTAAATAAATTAAGGCCATGGAATCCCTTATGCTGCCATATTCAGAAAAAGGCTGATCAGCAGAAGTGTCTGGCCACCAAACTGTTGCCTGCTTAATTCTAACTAACCTGAAACATAAAGTGCTGCCTTTTTGAGGGGGGATGTTTTTCCTCTGGCTTAATGATACACCATTTCCAATCCTGTCTTAACAGGAGGCTTTCCCGTCCATCCTCTTTGTACCCATCCATTAATCTCCGTGTTTTCCTACTGGGGATTCTTGGTGCACGTCGCCCTCCCTCTTTTCTAATCTTCAGAGGCCTCTTTAAGAAAGTAGATATTTTTTTCCCCTGTCTTGCCAAGTGCTGACAGATAAATGCTGCTCTCTCTCGCACAGCACCGTAGGTGACTGCATTTCTAAAAGAATTAGGAAATGCCGGGATCTGATCTGTTGCCCGGGACAAGTGGAGCATATTCCTTGTTCGCAGCATTACATATTTCACAGCAGGGACAATAATTGCTGCTGTTTTGACTCGGTGGCATATTGAGATGGAAGATTTGGCCGAGCCCGGAGCCCTTCATGCTGCAGCAGGACGCGCTGTTCCCAGCTCACAGAAGCTCAAAACTGCAGCCACGTGCAGGGCCGTGCAATAAATTTGGGCTCGGGGTGAGCGCGTGGGCTGGTTGCTGTCGGTGCAGTCCCAGCCGCTCACCAGCAAAACCTGGCCTAGCCTTAAATCTTCTCCTTCCAATTACGTCTAGCAGTGTCACTTGTCAGTGGGTGCTTGCCTTTAAAATTGCTTCCTCGATGCTTCGGTGAACATGATCGTTTCTACCCTTCTAAGCTTTGGAAAACATTGAATCAATTCCTTTTTTTTTTTTTTTTTTTTTTTTTTTTTTTTTTTTTTGTTTGTTTTTTTTTTTTTTTTTTTTTTTTTTTTTTTTTTTGGTTAACTTGTGTCAGTGTTTTCTCTATTTAAAATATGGATTCTCCTCGGTGAGGTTAAAATGCTGAACTTCCTCTTCTCATTTAGCTGAAACGCTCTGGGTTTCGAGGGTGGGAAGTGTGTTGTGCTGCAAGAGAAGTTTCCGTGCTGGAGTACTTGTAGCCTGCGTTTTGGAGGCCTGGAGACAATAATTCAGATATTAAAAACAAAGGAAAATATTTTTGTGTTTAACTCTTTTACCTTATGCTTAAAACCCCCCGAACTTTAGAAATCCTTAAGAGAGCTTAGACACTAATATCTCAGTCCATGCACCTTTTGAAGGCTATAATGAGCTGGGAATAGTAGCCGACTTCTCCCTTTAAATTCCTAAATACCCCTAAAGGGCTTCTCCCTTAAATTCCTCTCAGACTCGTATGGGTGGTTGAGCCCATTTTAAGCTCTGCTCTCCCTTACCAGAAGCCTGCTGCCACCTGGGCCTTTTTCTCCCCTCTGATCATAACAGCGGCTTCCACTCCAGGTGCCCAAGCACCTTCCCCCCGGGCCAAGAGGCCTTTCCCGTAGTGGAGGCGAGCGGAACACGGCGCGCCGTAAATGCTGATCGTGTGGAAGCGCTGCCCGCTCCTGCTGCCGCCTCGCCACGTGCTCCCCGTCGCGCTCGTCCGCTCGGTGGCAACGAGGGGCCGCGGGGGCAGGTGCCTGCGCGGCCCCTCGGCGCGGCACGGGTCCCCGTGCCGGCTGGGGGCCCCTGCGGGAGCCTCCAACACGTGGGGCTCCGTGGCCGCTTTGCGGCAGGGGTGTGTTCTGGCGCCTGCCTTTGCAAATGCAACCCGTGGCCGCTTCGTGCCGAGAAGTCAGACTCGCAAAGGCAGCTCCAAGCCAGACCTACTGAGTGTTTTTAAAATATAGTATTAATCTAAGCTTACGTGCATGAGATATTACCCAGCCTAAGATGCTTATGGTTCGTAATAATTGCGCTGATCGAAACTTCTTGGGGTGCTCTCATGTCAGGAAACACCATGGAGCAAACTTTCCTCTGAAAGCTGCCACCAAGCCGGCATGCTGTGACAGTCTGAACCCTTCTCTAGTGCCTAGGAAAGAGCGCCAAGACGTAGCGGCTGTGCGAGGGAAGAGAGGAAAAGAGCAGCTTCCTGGCGCTCATTCTTCCTGATCCGAAAATCCTCACCCGCAGGTGACCCACATCGGGGCAATGATAATAGTCTTTAATAAATATTTAAGACAGGAGTTACTCAGGCTTGCTGTATTTCTTTTTATTTATTTACTTCAGTCAGTGCTGAGAGCACAAAGTGGGACACTCAGAAGTTCAGGGAAGCGCTGAGCAAAGATTGCAGCACGACAAGCGTGCAGAGGCAATGCAGCTCTGTAAGGATTGTCTCCCGGCTACAGACCTCTTCTTCATTCCCAATGTTTTATTTTAGCACAGAATTAATGGGCTTTTATTTTTTTAATGGACTTTATATAATATCCCAAAAGCAGTATTTTAATTCTGCTTTTAAGCAACAGGTTGCTTTATTTTTTGGTCCTTGTAAAAGTCTGTGCAAAACTAGCAGGACACAACTTCAGTGTGTGTTTTTTATTGATTTTTTTCAGTCTCTTAGGGCTTTATGGAGTCACTGTTTCTCTCACTTCCTAGGCAGCATGAATACCCCTTAGAAATGAGACTGAGATGCTAAGAGAGCTTTGGTTGTGCTTAACGTTCACTAGGAAACTCCATCCTTTCCAAGCAGCAAAATCTTCCTGGCTGTGCTGGAGAGGAGGTTGTTCTAACTTTCAAATTCCAGTGCTATAGGTAGAGAGATTGATCCAAATTCTTAATCAAGGTGTAAGGAAAGGAGGCCTCACGTGAGTCTTGTTTACAGAATAAGCGTTTCTAGCTTCTGCACTGGAGAAGCATCGTGGTTCTGCTCGATGAACTGCTTCTCCAAACCAGGCGCTGCTGGAGTCGCCGAAACCTGCCCGTGCTTCCATCTGCCCCGCTTGCCTTTGGCTGTAACCTCGGAATGAAAAATACACAGCTACTCCCAACTGCCGCTGGATCTGGTATCTTTTTTCTTTCCCCTTTTATGTGCCAGGCAGGAGTTTTCCCTGAGGAGCTCCACACAGATGCTCGTTCGGCTGCTGCGCTCTGCCCCTCGCTTCCCAGCGCGATAACCCTGTCGGCGCTGGAGTCGGGAAGTCTGGGCCCGACGCCGCGGGAATCCCTGCCCTTTCCCTCCTGCTGCCGGCCCTTCTCTCTGCGCAGCCGCTGGGAAGGAGAACTTGAAGCAAGGAGGGAGGAGAGCAGGGAAGGGCATAAACGGGCTCAGGCTGAGACCACTCTCAAATCCAAGGAAACTGTGGGACCCCCGGATGTGTCAGTGTAGAGATGGAAATGGATTGACTTAGAACAGGGATAGCAGGGCTGAGGGGACGTGCCGGCTCTGGCCCTAACTGGAAAGGGAGGGAGGTCAGTATGGGTTGTCCTGCAACTTGTGCTTTGGATCCAGCTCTTTGGTATAATGGTATCGCAAACTGAAGCGGGGTGGAAATAAAACCCCAACAACATAAAACTCCCCAAACCATAGCTCTGAATATATTATTATGAAGTCTTTGGCTTTAATGCCTTGCTTTAAGCTTCAGTTTTTGAGTTCGTTTTAAATAGCATGTGCTGCTGAAGCTGGTTTGCGATATTCATAGAGTTTTGCCTCTGAATTTCCTGCGTTGAGAGAGGGAATTGCTTTCCCTTTGCTGTGTGAGGGACGCGCTCTCAGGCTGCCCGTCCTGCTTGTGGACTAGAGCTTGCTTCCAAAGGCCACGAATGCAGCTTCTCTGGCTGCTGTGTGACTTGAGTGGCTAGTGCTGATAAAAAATTCATTGGATGAAATAGCCTGGATATCATGATTTCTCTTCTGATGTGTACAAGTTTTATGCATTTTTTCTCTTGAATTGCCTGGTGAGCTTCCTCCTTAACTATTCAAAATCTGATTTTTTCCTCTGTATCCAATTCCCTCAGATTCTGAAGCTCATATCTCTAGTTGCATTAGGTGCTTATGCTGCCGCCAGTGGCGTTGGGTCAGTGACCTGGCTGATGGGGCTGCTTCGCTGGATGCTTCCCGGTGGCTCTGCGGCACGCTTGCTTGTGGAGTCCCCCTCGGGCAACAGGAGGTGCTTCAGCTGCATGGAAACAGAGCGGCAATTAAAAGTTCTCGTGCTTAAGGACCATCTTCTGTGCAGAAGGGACCGGTGGTTTCCTCATTTTCTGGAGCTTTGGCATCAATTTGGTCGCATGTTGCTCTCCATGCGTAGCTGCGCTGGCCTTGCCTGCCCTTCCCTGGGGAAGGGGCTGCCCGGTGCCTGCTGCCCGCTGGCCCCCTGTCCCTGCACGCAGCTAATGGGGATTTGAATCCCCATGGGGATTAAGGCCCCAGTGGTCTCGTCAGGCTTTGGCTGCACCCAGGCCTGGGCCAAGAGCCGGTGCCCGCTGCAGGCGGCCGCGCAGGAAGGGGGTGCCCCCCCGGGAAAGGGGCACGCGGCGGCGTCCGGCCTCTCCCGCAGGAGCCGCTTCTCTCCCGTCATGCGCGTGCGGATTGAGTCGCGCGTGCGACTCAAGGGAGTCGTGAGGACAGGGCAGGCCCAGGTGTTGCTTTGGAACAGTGTTTTAGGCAACTTTGCGACCGCGTTTATTTCTCAGGAGGCAAGCCAAGGGATAAATGCTTTCTAGATTGCAGAGAAACTTTCATTACTCTAACCTGCTCTTTTCCTTGGTGAGATGCTCTGTTTTAAAAGCCTAGGTAGGGCCTTTTCCGTAGCTTGATTGTGTTTATGTATGAAGTCAGAATTATATAATTAACCCAAACATGTTTTCTAGCAAAAACGTTTCCCCAAACATGTTTTCTAGCAAAAATGTTTCCCCAAATAAGTGCTGCATGTGAAAGTATAATTATTTGGAGTGTTTCTCCTTCTTAGAAGCCTTTCTAATGCAGTATCCCCAACTGGACATTTCCGCCGTTACTCAGTGTAACTGTTCTACGGTTGTTGCCTGCTCCGGTCTGGAAAGGCTCCTTGCCGAGGAGAGGCGGGATGCCCAGGGGAGGAGGGGTATTTACAGAGCGTCATCGCTGAACATGTTTTTTCTGCACTGCTCCTTCCCGCAGGTGCTGTTGCCAGCAGAAGTGACACCGATGGGGAAATGGTTTGTTTCCTGGCTGCTATGCCCGAGCACACCGCACCTGTAGGAAGCACTTGGGAAGGGGCTGCTGGAACGGGGTGGGATTTGGGCTTTCGGACTAGGCAGGCACAAAGCCGTGGTGCAGACTTTGGGATGGTGGTGCTGCCACCGTGTTCAGGCAGAGCGCGGGGCGGGGGGTGTCTGGGCAAATGGCAACACACAGGATGGGGTTTACTGGTGTTAAATAAACCAACAAATGTGCAAACAAAATCCAGGGGCTGGGGCCTGTGTTTGTACTGTGCCTGGCACTGGGAAATCCTGGGCTGTGGCCCTGCCTCTTGGGCCCCTCGAGGATGGAGACAACAGCAAGTAATAATACAGCTCCATTTATCGAAGAGGCTTCTTTCCTTTCCTCCCTGGTCCAATGGCCCAGGCCTTGTTGTGACTTGGTTCTTCCCTGTTTTCACACTGAGCTCCTCTTCTTATAGTGTCTTGATGCTGGCATCAGGATTTAGGTCCCTGCTTGGATGCATTCATGTAAGTTGTTCTAACTGGAGACTTGGAGCCTCCTTCCACTTGGCTGTGACCATCGGCGCCATTGGAGCTGCGTCTCCTCAGAGATAACCACAGATAAGCGCTCCGGGACATGTCACTGCAATAGCATCCATGATGCTCTTGAGATCTGGGAATCTGCTCAGCTCCTACAGTGTGAGGAAGTGGCCAGTGCAGCTCGAGAGCCGAGCCGGGGCCCTGGCCTCAGCAGCACTTGCATCATCAGGTGCAATAGCTTCTATCCAAATGGAAAAAGGAACCGAATAGTCATCATGTCTAGTGGGTGTGTTGCAAGAAACAAACTGCAGGTTTTAAAAAACGTCTTTTCCGCACAAGTTACATTTTTGGAGCACAACTATATGTCTGTGTTCACGGCTCTTCCAGCTTTTTAGAAGGAGAACTAGTCTGTGATTGTATTTATGGAACCGCTGCCCCTCAGGATTTGAGCTGGGCTTGGAGGAGGCTGAAGGCGGGCACTGTGACAGCCTGCGAGACGCAGATCCCTCGCCGGGGCTTTGCCCCCGCGCGCGGCAGTGCCAGAAGGAGACTTTGCAGTCGGCTGCGTTCTCAGAGGCAGCGGCTTTGTGGGCACGGGCGCGTGCGGCGGCGCGACCAGACAGAGCGGTTCTTCCTGTTCCTGCCCTCCTGCACGTCTCCTATCTGGTCTAAGCCTGCTTCTCCAGCAGCAAACGCGCCCTCGCTCTGCGCGGCCGCTTTGTTGAGTGCAGAGCCCTGGCGGGCAGTGCGGCTGGGCGCCAGGCACCGTTGCGCTCGCTGCCGACCCGGGCACCAGCCTGTTCCCAGCCGGCGTCGGGGGCACCTGAGGGCGCTCCGGCCACGCACTAGCCCCAAAACCTCCCCGAAGCTCGTGCACCCTTGGGGGCCGAATAGAAACGGGAAGGTGGTGTGGCTCAACCTTCCCTTCCTCGCTCGGCTTCAGCGCGGCCGCTGCCCTCTCTGCAATCTGGCTGCCTGGCTCGGTACACTAATGTCTTGGGACAGCTCTGTTTGCCAGGCGCTTTGTGTAAGCGTATACCAGCTGTACCTCCTCAGCACAGTCTCAACCGAAAGAGCCCCCTTGGTGGTCAGCAACCTGGCAAAACGGTACCTGCATAAAACAGACAAATGTCTTTTCCTGACGCATAACCAAGTTACTGGGTTAGCAGGGATGGCAAGAGGTTGCCATCAAAGCTGTCACGATCCCTCATCACTGATCCGCTCGCTCTTTTGCCACTGAAGCAAAAGGAAGAAAGGCATCAAGAAGCCCCCTGGTCTGAGCTTGTGGCTGTGCTAGGTGTTAGGGGCTGCTGCTGCCAAAGCAAGGCTGAATCGGGCAGTGGTGCTGAGCTGCCCCTCGCTTCTCTGCCTGCCTTGGCCTCCGCCCCTCCGGTGAGCTGCGTACGCCTCGCGCTTGGGCAAGGGCCGTCTGCTTCCCTCGCTGTTCTTCCTTTCGCTGCATCCTGATTGGAGTGGAAGGCTGAGCCTGAGCACATGTGACGAGGAACAGCTCTTCTGTGCTTGTGAGGGCTTGTTTTCCGCAGAGGAAATGCAGAGAGGCTGGGGGGTTTTAGCTGTCCAGCAAGTGTGCCTGGGATGCAGATGGATTATTAGGAGTAGGGGAGCAGAGCTGAGAGGTACTTGAGTTTGGGGGTTAATTCTGTGTTCTCAGCCATGAGGTTTCCTGTGACTGACCTCAGCAGCTTTGCAGAGATGCTGAAATCTCTGTCGTGACCTAGCGCTGCAGCCAGATATCCCCCTCCCCGCCGCGTCCTCCTGATTTATGTGCGGGAGAGCAGTCGCTATTGTCTAGCTTTCTCTGTGCTATCTCATTTTACACTGTAAATGATAATTTAATTTCCACATTTAGAGAGCTTAATTAATTATAAATAAAATCATTTGTATGAATTTTATAGCTGAAGGATGGAGGATTCATGTCCCTGGCAACGCGAGGCTGCTTTCCTGGAAAGGATTTGGTGCACGAGCAACCTCGCGGGCCCTTCAGTGCTGCCCTGTGAGTCTGCCAGCGTGGCTGCGCCACAAACAGGAAGGTTTCTGTCCCCCAGCAGCCCTAAGAGGGCTGCACTGTGAGGTGGGGGGACGGCTGCCTTCAACACAGGCCCCTTACGTGGCTGGGGACACAGGCGCGAGGGGGAGGACGAGGAGAAGACTCGTGGGGCCTGCAGGAAGGGCCGCCTGCTTGAGCCCTGTCTGCCCGGATGGGTTCTCACCAAGAGGGGCTGCTCGAGCCAGGGAAGGGCCCGGCGCCGAGGTGTGAGGTGGAGCTGCTCACCTTAGCACCAGCCTGGGCCTTGACCGCCTCAGGGCACGTAGGGCCACCCTGTCCATCTCCACCGGGCTCTGGGAGAACTCTGGCCTCTCCTCCAGGATTCCCCTTTGCTTGGCTACCAGCTGGCTCTGCACTGGCCGTGGCTTCCCCCGTGTGCTCTGTGTTCACCATCTCCAAGTGCTCTCTGGTATCTACCTTTTCCTCCTTTGAAGATCATGGAGTTCCTGGAAACTTTAGGGCTTGACCTTTGGGTCTCTACAGCAGTAAAATTCCCCCTGGGTCTCAGCAGTCACCTGCAACTTGCTGTGAGCTGGGTTCCCTGCTGCCTGCCAGCGTCAACCACTCAGCAATTGCAGGAGTATCAGGTGCTCTGTGCCTCCAAGAAGAGCCCCGTGCTGTGCAGGACCTGCCCCGCAGCTGCCAGTCTATTGAACATCCCTGTCCTTCTGGGAGGAGGAGTAGTTAGGCTTCCACGAGCTTTCTAAGAACAGCATGTTTTTTCCTAGTAAAGCTCCCTCTGTGGTTCTGAGTGTTCTGCTAGCTCAGCGGGGTCCTTTGTGCGCATACTATTGATCCTGAGGGGGGCCCTCACAATTTGTAGGCCCTGTGTGAACTACAGTTTATTTGCACTTGCTCTCCCTTTGGGGCTGGTCGCCAAGGAAAATGGTGGTGGTTGCTGTAGGTGGCATGAGTGTGGAGAGACTGTGCCTTAGGAAAGCAGCTCTGACTTCCTCTGCGGGCGAGTGCAAGTTACAGATGAACATCCTCTTCCTCATCTCTGTCTCCTCAAGCCAGGGGCACATAGCTTTGCCCGGAAATGTTTTAGAAGCAAAGAGGCCATTCATTTTCCTGGTCGGGATGAATGCGAGCTGCGTCGAGGCCGCAGCCCTGTGAAGGCTTCTTCAGGAGGCTTCGATACGTAGTGCAATAACGCTGCATGCTGCATTTTAAGGCAGGGCATTAGGGAGATCTGCAGTTTAGCCTCGTTTGCTGCCTGCCCTCCCACCTCCATGTCAGATGGAGTCTCAGTACTCACTCCTTTGGCCATTGCTAAAGTAGCTTGAAAAAGTGTCGGGGACAAAAGCAGGTCATTTGGCAACCTCCTCCAGCCAAGGAGGAGGGTTAATCCTGAGGAGGGATTAACCGTTATGTACAGTCCAGGTTAAACATGGGGGTGTTCGTCCCCAGTGCTGCTCCGGCGGCTGGAATGTGTCCGCACGGGACGCCTGGGTTTATGGTGGCCGTGAGAGCAGTAACCCGAGCTGCACTGCTGGCCTCTCCTGTGTGAGTATGGAAGGCTTCAGGCCCATGAAGTTGGATGGAAGCCCTTTTTCTTTAGCAGTGTAAGATGAAAATGCATTAAATAACCACCTGATGAGTACGTAGCAAGTTTGGTATTTTTCATATAGTTTTTCCCGAAGGTTTGGCCTATCACACTGTATGAATTCCCAAAGGAACCCAAGTGGGTCCATGTTGGAGAGTGGAAACTGCAGAGTGTGCAGCAGTAGAGGAGAAATGCAGGGAAAGGGGATTTCTGGCATTGGTCCCCTGACTGGTGATGTGTCCCTCCAAACACAGAGATGCCAAACACCGTATGAGCTTGATTGAAAAAAATAAAATAAAAAATATATATATTCCTGAGGCTTATTTTGGCAACGTGACCATTTTCCTACGTCCTTGGGCCCTTGGTGGTGCTTTGTTTTCTCGATGAGGGCATCCTTGGCACTACTGCTCCCTTCGTGGAGGGGAATGGGACGGGGCTAGGATGTGATTCCCCTTACCCCATTAAATACCCTGCTACTCAGCATTTCTGTGGGAATGTACAATGGGAGGATAAATCTTTTAAAGAGAACTCTCTCTCTCAGATGTTTTTATAACCCTGGCAATGAAATCAACCTTGTTTTGCCAGGAGTCATTTATGTCCATTGTCTAATCAATTTTTAAAGCTTCTTTTGCCTGTTTGCGCTTCGGTTTAATTAACCTTTCCTTTCAGCCTTATCCCACCCCCGTCATCAGGCCAAACTTGAGCAGATTAAGTGTTGGGACTTCTTTAGCAGAGAAACCCTCCTTTCCAAGAGTCTTCACCAAAGATGATTTATATACCTGAGCACTCATCTTCTATCACTGTCTGCAGCTGAAAAGGCACAGCCAAACAGGAGCTCTTTTCCTTCACTCCCTTGACCTGCCTTTCAGCTCCCGCTGAATAGCCTTATTCACTACCAAATTGCATATATATTTGTTTTTATAAGATCCTTTCCAGGCTAATGTTGCTTATCACCCTCTTCACCTGCCATCATTGGTCAAGTAGAAAAATCACCTTCATGTCGCTCTCCAGAATTGCTGGTGAAGGTCTTGGGGAAGGTTTTCCTTTCTCAGTTTAAAACGGTCATTGAACATCCTTTGTCACCAACTGGGACAAAATGGTGACGTTAAGGGTGTATTTTGTCGCTGTTACTGGGATTGCAGAGGGATGGTGCACGGCAGAGTGCGGCTTGCAGGGCTAGGAGCGGGCTTGCTCGCCTGCCGCTAGAGCCGCTCGCGGCTGCGGGCAGGGGCCGCTGCCGGCTCCGGAGCGCCCCGGGGCTCCCACCAAACCCACCGAACGAGTGTCGAGTGTCCCGGCACTGACACGGCCGCCTGCGCTCCGGAGAGGGGCAGCTGGAGCGGCACAGGAGGGAACAGGTGAGGAAGGAGCAGGAGGGAACATGGTGAGGCTGCCCCTGGAGTACTGGGGGCAGTTCTGGGCTCCCCAGGACAAGAGGGATGTGGAGCTTCTGGAGAGGGTCCAGCGGAGGGCAACCAACATGATTAAGGGACTGGAACATCTATCGTAGGAGGAAAGACTGAATGAGTTGGGCCTGTTTAGCCTGGAGAAGAGAAGGTTGAGAGAGGATCTGATCAACATGTATGAGTATGTGAGGGGAGAATGTAGGGAGGAAGGTGGAGGCCTCACCATGTTCCCCCCTCCTCCTGCTAGAACAGGGCCTTGACTCGTCCCGCGGACCCTGCGGCTCCTACAGCTGTCGTGTGTCTCTGAACTGCAGGGCGACAGCCTGCGCCTGTGGTAAATATTGGGGCAGGGGGACCCCCGTGGGTGCCCGTGGAGGAGAGGTGCTTGCTCGTGCTGCTGGGACACGCTCTGGATAACGGCGCGAGCTTCCCTGTTCCCTCCCCTGCGCCCAGGGAGGAGGGAGCGGCGGCGCGGGCTGCAGCGGGAGCCCTCCCTGCAGCTGGCACGGCTGCGTGAGCCATGAATTATGCAGCTCCCTTGCTTATTGAAAGCGTGTTTCTCCACCTTCGGAGTTCAAAGGATGCTGCTCTGGACTGGGTGCTGATGCTGAAAAAGCTGGGAATGCTGGTGGTTATGTTAATGCGGCTGCTGGCTCTCGCCCTGCTCGCGTTTCGGGAAGGAGAGCGGTTTATCGCTAATGTGCTTGGCGTGTGAGCTTTGATTTGGAAAGCACGCTGTCAGCCATATTAAAAAGATGATAAATTACATTTGCAACGTGCGTTCGTTTCAAGTTAGGGTTGTGCCGTGAATTAAGTAAAAGCAGAGTCATTTAAAACACAGGGTTTTGCCCCTCCTGTCTCCTTCCTTGTTGCACTTCACTGCTGTTCTCCTGTACAGTCCCAGGTTCAATTTTTGCTGGTAGTTGAGGGGACTCCCCATGCGAGGGCCCCGTTCTCGTTCCTGTGGTGCCCTGTGGGGCAGCCTCGCTGCAGAGAAACGAGCCCCCCAAGAGCACGAGGATGAGGAGACGGGGCCGGAGCTCCAGAGCGCCTCCTTCCCAGCCTCCCTTTGCCCTTCGCTGCTGGCGGTGGGAACTGGGGAGTGAAGGAGAAGCTAGAAAATGTAGCGTGGAGAGTAGCTACTGATAGATTTGTAGATTAAAACCGACTTGACATATTTCTGTGTTCAAGATTTATAATCTAATCGTTCCCTCACGTGCACAGCAGGGACAGAAACAGCATGTAGTTATTTACATATAGGGAACATTAAACTGCTAGCTCTTTAAGCCATATGTGAACATAAAATCTAGCAACCACTGCTGAGTAATGGGTATCTGAGAAAGACAGGAGTAAAAAATGCAGCAGAAACAAACAGAATGAAGAAGTGTTATTGCAAGAAGTAGCTGTGCCATTAGCATGTTATTTCCTTATACTGCTGTGAAAACGTGGCCCTGCAAATCTGAATTTTTCTGCCTCTTGAGCAAATGCTAAATTCATTGAACACGTGCAGTGCCTCTGCTTTATGTTCCTCTCATGGTAGCGACTGCGTCTCATCTTCCTGGCCCTTGCCTTGCCATGCTGGTCCAAACCCGCTGCAGACTTGCCATGTTTTCCTAAAAATGGTTTCCTTACAGAGTGTGGTGACCCCCAAGCAGTGCAATTGTGTGCTGGGGAAACCACGGTTATCCTGTACTTCTGCTAGCGGAGCCACGTGCCGAGCCCCTGGGATGTAGGTTCGGAGCAGGAGTTGTTAGCAGACACCACCACGATGGGTATTTCTGATAAGGGAGTATCGGAAGCCCCTTCTTGTTAGTGTCTGCCATGGTGTTGATCATGGTGAGCCCCTGAAGAGAAACTTTCATTCATCCTCAGGGCAAAAAAAAAAGCTAATTTCTGTTAAGGAAGTGAGGTTCTCTAATGGCCTATGTATAGCATACAGCATTTTAACACGGAAAATACCTGGCCTTTGCATCTCTTTAATTTTTTTAAATCTAGAATTCCGGTATTCTGAAGGGAAGGGAATGAAAATGTCAACTTAAAATTTTTGGTTCTTAATCCCCATTATTTTTAAGTAGGACTTTAGTAATCTCGACTGTATTTTAATTTAGTTTGTCAAACTATAATTACCACGAATGAGGTAGGAAACTAAGTTAAATACAGCAAGTGTACTGGAGAATCCAATTTTCAGAAATCAGTGCAAATATAATTGGAGTCATTAAATGCTGGTTGTGGTAATTAAGAGTCAGTTTTTGACGTCTTAGGCTTGCGTCGCTAACGGGCCATGGAGCAGATGGGAAAATACTGTCTTTGCCACCGCTTCAGGAACATCCCTGTCCCAAAAGGTGGGGCTGGCCGAGCTCGGCCAGGGGCTCGCAGTGGCCAGCGGGTACCGAGGAGCAGCCCGCGCCGGCGGACGCTGCCTTGAGCCAGCGTCGTGCTGTGGGGTGCGCGGCAAGAGCTGCTCCCTGCTGCTCGGCTTGAGCTGACGGACTCTGTCTCCTTGAAGGAGGAGGACGAGGAGCCACCTGCCCTGTCTGGTCTCGTATTACAGAATCACAGACTGGCTGAGGTTGGAAGGCACCTCTAGAGATCATCCAGTCCAACCCCCTGCTCCAGCAGGGACACCCAGAGCACGGGGCACAGGGCGGCATCCAGGCTGGTTTGGAAGATCTCCAGAGAAGGAGACTCCACAGCCTCCCTGGGCAGCCTGTGCCAGGGCTCTGTCATCCTCACCGTGAAGAAGTTCTTAATCACCCAGAGATGGAACTTCCTGTGTTTCAACTTGTACCCATTGCCCGTTGTCCTGCCACTGGCCACCAATGAGAAGAGCCTGGCGCCTTCCTCCCTACATTCACCCTTCCGGTACCTATACAAATAAATCAGATCCCCTCTCAACCTTCTTTTCTCCAGGGAAAACAGGCCCAAGTCACACAGTCTTTCTTCCTACGATAGATGTTCCACTCCCTTAATCATCTTGGTTGCCCTCTGCTGGACCCTCTCTAGAAGCTCTGCGTCCCTCTTGTTCTGGGGAGTCCAGAACTGCCCCCAATACTCCAGGTGCAGCCTCACCAGAGCTGAGGAGAGGGGCAGGATCCTCTCTCTCCACCTGCTGGCAACACTCCTCCTGATGCAGCCAGGATCCCATTGGCCTTCTTGGCCACGAGGGCACACTGCTGACTCATGGTTAACTTGGTGTCAACCAGGATCCCCAGGTCCCTCTCTGTGGAGCTGCTCTCCAGCAAGTCAGCCCCTAATCTGTCCTGGTGCCTGGATTGTGTCAGGGTTTGCAGGTCTGCTAGTTGGGACTCTCTTGCAGGCTGAGAATGCTCTTGCAGTTGTTCACCAGAAGAGCCAGGTGTAGAAGTGCATCCTTGTCCTATCTTGTTTGCAGGATTATCTCTAAGAGGTCGGCATGCCAGGCGTTTTTAACTCCAAGATGCTCAGCATTCTTTTGTTGTGATAATAACGAAACCCTAAAGAAGACTAAAGAGCCCTAAAGAAGACTAACATGCTGATAGTTATCATCACCCGGAAAAGAGCCTTACATTTTCTTTCATATTAAAAATGCTAATGTGCCAGAGCAGGGGCATTTATAAGGCTTTTTTCCCCTAAAACATCTCAGATAGTGTCATGGTTTGGGCCTCCAGCGTGGAAACTGAGGTGCTGGTTTTCTCGCTCTTGAGCTTTCACACCCACACCCAGCCCGTCGGTGGCTGAGATCCTTCGCTCTGCTTTTCCGTCTGCAGGTCTGTCGCGGCGCAGCGGAAGCCGGCGCGCAGCGCGGCAGTGGTTTAAAGCACGGCGTTTCGCAGCCCTGGCCGCGCTCGTTGCTCGCGGGAGCCGCTGGCAGCTGAAGTGTTTGCCCTACCCAGCAGTGGGTCTCTGCCGTGTGCGGGCCCCACAGCGCCCTGCACGCCGGGCTGCCCCCTCGCCCGGCTGGCGCGACCCTGTCCTCGCGGCCGCAGGGTGGCTTCCCACACACCGGCTCGTGTCCATGCCGGCTGCAGCGGCACTCCTGGGTTGGCGTGGGCTGCTCCTCCCTCCCCTGCTCGCAAGGCTGTGCGTCTCAGGGGACTTCGGCTCCCGGCGGCAACGGGCCCTGAGCCAGTGTCTGCAGGGCACAGGCTCCGTGTCCTGCCATCTTCCAAGCAACGCACTCGGGAGACCTGCGAACGGTCGGACCCGGTGCTACAAGAGCAGACAAATGTTTTAAGTAGCCCGAGCGTGTTTTTGGTTTAAACGGCTGGAGCAGGCTTGCCTTTACGGCAGGCCTTGTCGAGCAGGCTGGCCGGGCAGGCCGATGCTGCTCCGTCTCGTGCTCGGTACGGCCGGGGAGCCTGGTGCGCTGGCGAGCGCCGCGTTTCGCGGCAGGGAGGCGAGCTCGGCGCTGTCCCAGGCACGGGGCACCCAGCTCGGCCCCTGCTCGCAGGCGCGCGTTACAGCAGGAATGAGGATACGCGTCTCTTCTTTACACATAATTTCCTCCCTGGTTTCTCCCTCGCTCCCCCCCCGCCTCTCCCCTTTGTTTTATTCCTTTAGACAGCCTGTGTTGCTGCCTAATTGGATTACTAGGTCATTTACCGAGCGCCTGTGCACCGTGCAGCATGGGGACCAGTCCCGGGGCTTTAGCAGTTTGGGGAACTGATGCAGGCTGGCAGCCTGCTAAGCTGCTCCTGTCCCGTGGGACCCGAGCAGAAAATGGCATTTCCCACAGCCCCGCGTAATGGCCGCGTCACGGAACTAATCCATTGCTTCGTTTCACCTGGCTTCTTGGCTTTAGGGGAAAAAAAGGAAACATTCTTTGTCTTAAAGGCTGCTGCATGGGGAGTAGCCTCCAAGCAGGGCTGGCTGGCTTCTGGAAAGGGCATCTAAACGCGAAACCCCGCGCGCCGCTCAGATGCTCACATATTAGAGACACGAGCAGCCCCCACTTAAAAAGTGTGCTGTGTATCTTAACAAAACACCTCCTTGCAGTTTCCATGGTAAGCTCTCCTTCATAATTGAGTAACAGTCATAAATGGTTACATAAAACACAAGCAAAATGCCACAGCGAGGCTGAAGGCTGCTCTCGTCAGCTCTGTGTTTGCTCTTGGCGCAGGGGACTCCGCTGGCTGCGGCCGCGCACCGCTCGTCGCTGGACTCAGACTGCCCGGAGGGTCTCGGCCCGCTGGCCCGAGGACCGTTGCACCGCTAAGGAGAAGCCCGAGGACCCTCTCCCTCCGCTAAGGAGAAGCAAGGGAGGGCCAAAATGAATGAGCAGGACCGCACGGAGAAGAGCTGAGCGCCTCGGCTTGGAGAGATCTCTGTGCGGAGAGTGCACGAGCCCTCGCTTGCCGGAGCTGCTGTGGTCACCTAGAACTTGCTCGGCCTTCAGACACCACGAGGGCTTGCCCAGGTGAGTACAAATGCTGGGTTCAAACATGTTTTTAACATTTTTTTTTCTGTCACTGAGGTATTTTCAAGGAAGGAAAAAAACCAAAATGCTTGCCACTTTTAAGAAAATAGCTCTTCTGTGCTCTTAGAGATTCATTTTTCAGTTTGTCTTTTTTTTTTTTCTCTTCAGTTTAAGTGTAATTCTGATGTTTGAGTATCTCAAAATTTGTTGCATGAATCAGGCATCTGTGTAAATAAATAAAAAGGGGGGCAGGGAAGGGAAGACGAAATCTGAAGCAGATCCCAGACCTGCACTCCTGGAGCTTGGCAATACTGCATCCCCACTCGGGGAGCCCCGCACAGAGGGCATTTCTCCTCCTGGATAAGAGTTTGCTTCAGGCGTCCGGCAACGCCTGATGGAGGCAGCTCTGGCATTGCTGGGGCTGGGTTCTCCCTGCACTGTCTTCCTGCCCGTTTTGGGGCCCCTCCAGTTGTGCTGGCAGGTTTCCCAACGTGAGGCAGAAGTCCCAAGAATCACTGTAGGTTATGGAGACTTGGGTGCGGAGCTGGCTCTGTGGTGGGCAGTGCTGGGCAGTCCCTTTGGGCCCTTTGCGCCCTCGGCCCTTCCTGTGGCCACATAGGCTGCTGGTCTCCAGGGCCTGTGCGTGGCTCTGGAGATGATTCCGGGTGCCCTTGGATTTTGTGTCCATGGGAGCCCTCGTCAGTGCTGAGTTACAGGCTGCAGTTGTGGCAGACCGAGCGCCCCGTCCTCTCCCTGCATCTACAGGCAGCCTTGAGAGCTCTGGTGCCTCTCTCTGTCCGAGTTTGTGCTTGGAAGCTCTTGGGAAAGAGGCTTGGGGGGGAATGTGTGCCGAGGGGAGGAGGAAGGGCCGCTCTGGTAAGGTGAGGGATTTAGCAACTGTAAAGTTTGGTTCATAGAGACGGTGTCAAGGGCTTGGTGAGGAGCAAGGAGCAAGGTAAGGGGCAACATGTGAACCCCCGTCCCTGCATTTCTGGGGGACAAGGAAGGCAGGGGAGGAGGAGGAGGGAGGACGGTTTTGTCCCTGTCCGCAGCCTCGCGCAGCTTCCTCATCCTGGTGGCACTGGGGGCCCCTCGCAGAGCCACACGTGGTCCTGACCTCCCCTTGCGGCCCCTGGGCACTTGGGAAGATGCTGCAGTCGTCTCGCCATCCACAGCATTTCCTGCACGGCCCGTGGCTAGGCCAAGTTTGCTCAAAGGAGAGCTGGAGCCCTGCTGAAAAGGGTGGCACGTGGCTGCCCGTCTGCAGCGAACACATCTGGCTCCACACACGTGTGAGGGGGCTTTGCTTCCCCCCCCCCCTTTCTTTTTCATTTTTCCCTGGGGTTCTGTTAACCACAAAGCTGTTCATGCAAAATGAAGGCATGGAAATTTCACATTGTAGCAATTAATGCGGCCTCCCTAATATTTTCCAGCTGTAAATTGCCAGGGCTAACAGATACGTGTTGCTGCGACTGAAGAGGTGATCCTTGCCAGGAATCCAGGATTGGTTTTGTTTGACGGATCACGGCATCCTGGGAAGCTCTCGTGCACCCACTACCCAAGTATAACGCAGTGATTAGTTTAGCAGAGTTTCCAGTTAAACACACTGGCACTTTTTTCTTTATTTATTTTTCCTCCTGTACTTAAGGAAAACCAAACCAGAAAGGTCTCTCATTGTCACCGGGCAGCCTGTGCAAGTCCTGCAATTTGGCCCGGTCCGTGCTGTGCACGAGAGTGCCGCTCGGTAAATCCTTGTTTCCTTTGAGCAGGCGGAGGATTATTTGGACCGCGAGCCTTACAAACACAGATCTCCTTGTCCAGAATTAGAGAAAAGCAGAAGAATTTTCCCTTTGAGGAGTCTTATTGCGGGGACACAGAAGAGAGATTTCTTGCCCTCTGGCTTCACCAAGGCAGAGACCTCCGAGTGCCCGCAGTCGGCATTTCCGAGGTGGTTATTGGCTCAAGCTGCACCCTGCTGATGTGACTTGTCAAGTGTAATCTGTGTGGTGCTGGTGCTCTCATCTGCCCGGTGTTTGCTGCATTTTGATTAAAATGTTTTGGAGAGGGAAAAGAAGAAGAAACTAAGCGCATTTTGTAGCCTAGATTTTAGGAGACACTCAGAGGAGCTCGCTTGGATGAATAAGGGCAAAAGCAAATTGCAAAAGGCACTTACTAAACTTGTCTGGGGATTTCAGCCCTGTAGCTTGCAATACGAAAGCTCTGCTTTTCTGCAGGAAATGGCAATAAAAGCTGACAAGCCTAAAGACCCAGATTAATTTAGAAGCCCCACAGCTGGGGGATGAGGGGTGGAAACAAGTGCAGCGCCTCGGGCTGACCTTTCCGCAAACTCCAGGCGCTGAAGCACCGGCTGCCCCCGCAGCCGCACGGAGGGGCTGAGGCCCGGCCTGAGCTCGCCGCACCCATGGGTGCTGTCGCGGCGGGGCCGGCTGCGCACTGCCCGTGGGTCGCTCGGCAGTGCCCGGCAGCCCTTTGGGGCAGCTTTGTGGGTCAGCTCCCATTGCAGGCGTGCTCTGGCGCTGCTGCAAAGGAGTTAAGTATCCTGAGGGCCACAGTAACGAAGGGAGGGGGGCTGGTCACGTCCAGGGGGATAGTGTGCGGGGTGATTTTATTTCCCTCTTCCCTTCTCCTCCCTCCTGTCCAATGTAAAGCTATGAAGGGAAAGATGATACCTGTATTCCTCTTTCCCAGGCTGGTATGTATGATTTTTTTTTCTATGATCTTTGTTTATATAGATGCAAGGCAGGTTAAAGCTCCTTTTAATATCAGAGTACTTGTCAGGAGACTGGGTAAGTCTGTGTACGCATCTCACCAGAATATTTCAGACCTCCTGGTACCTTCCCTCCTACTTTCCTCAGCTTACATTTGTGTAGCTGGTCATTTGGTATAGCTATGCAAGCCCCTAAACTAGGGAAATTTTAACCAATTCTATAGCTTAGTGAAGCCCCACACAGCTTCCCTCCTAATACTTATCCAGTTCTTGTTCCCTTCAGTAGGACATGGGGTTGAGAAGCCAGCTCCTCTGTTTGCAGGGCCTTTCAGAGGATCCCACTAAAGCCTTAAATCAGATAGATGCTACAGCTATACCAAAAATGAACCTTTTTTTCACAAATTAGCTGCTACCCTGCCTACAGTGATGGTGATGGAAGGAGAAGGTTGGGGAGATGCAAAGGGGCTGCAATGGATTTGACTTTAAGTGAAATCTCTTCCCCTTTTATGCTTTCTCTACGGATAAATCGTGATATCACCAAACCCTCTCCTCTTCCCTGAGGATTTATATAAGAAATTATAGATTGTGGTATTTGTGTATGAACACATACAAATATCATATGTGCATATGCATAATTCATAGTACGTGTAATGTTGTATAATTGTTGTTAAGCAGCTTAAGTTATTAGATTGTTTTTTTTCTGCACATGTTTCTATCTGTGTGGAATGGGAGTATTAACTGATATATCTGTAAATCTTTTTCTTGCTCTTCAACTGACGGTGTCGTAAGAGCTTGCTTTGGGAGCAAGTCACAGCAATCCCGTTTTGAAAAGCTGTTAGAGTTCTTAGGAGCATGGGTGTATGTTTTTGCATTTTTATGCTCTTGTGTTTTCAATGGATTTTAAGCCTCATTTTTCCAAGCTGAATGAGGTGTTTAGCAGAATTAGTCTCTTTGACGTTCTCAGAAGTGAGCAAGGCTTGGTTTGTTTAATTGCTGCATATATCTGCCCACGTGCACAGTATGGTCCTTACAGGTCTCGAGTTGCATTTTTGATCACAGAGGAAATTCAAGAGGGCCTTAGCTATGTGCCTTGCTTTCAGGCTGCCCAGGTGGCACTGCTGGAGCTCACACAGCAGAAAGGACTGTAAGCTCCAGGAAAAGTAGAATTTCTGGCTCTATGTAACTGGCAAGGAAAATCCCATACACAAACTGGTCCCAGTTGGAGAGATCACAGAAGGGTTGGAAGGGACCTCTTGAGATCATCTATTCCAACCCCCCTGTTCCAGCAGGGACACCCAGAGCACGGGGCACAGGGCGGCATCCAGGTGGGTTTTGAAGACCTCCAGAGAAGGAGACTCCACAGCCTCCCTGGGCAGCCTGTGCCAGGGCTCTGGCACCCTCGCAGTGAAGTTCTTCCTCATACGGAGATGGAACTTCCTGTGTTTCAGCTTGTACCCACTGCCCCTTGTCCTGTCACTGGCCACCACTGAGAAGGGCTTGACCCCTTCCTCCCTGCATTCTCCCCTCAGGCATCTGTACCTGTTGATCAGATCCCCTCTCAGTCTTCTCTTCTTGAGGCTAAACAGGCCCAGCTCGCTTAGTCTGTCCTCATGTCCTGGGAGATCCCTGGGAGGAAGCTGGAAGAGCACAAAGCCTCATGCCTGTTGCTGTGGGCGATGCGGATTTGAAGGCAGCTGCAGATGGAGCTCCGAATAGCTCGGCTAGTTCCTTATCTTTACTCAGCGCACCGCTCCATGGCGGAGGAGCTCCCTTCCGAAGGGGGAGCGATGGGTGGCTCCGGGAAGGCAGTGAAGGTGGGGAGACCTTCCTGCCCGGCTGCCCCTGCCGGCTGGCCCTGCCCAGGCCCGTGCCCACAGGCAGCCCTGCCCTCCCTCGGCGCAGCCCCGGCCCCGCGCGCCCGCGTCCATCACACGCGTGGACGAGCGCGAGTCCCTTGAGAACGGCGCTCCCATGAAGGCAGCAAGTTGCCCGTGAGCTCACGGAAGAACGAGCCGATGTCTCGGGCATCGCGTGTTTCCTGCTGGCCTTACAGGGCAGGCAAGGCTGCCACCCATGTGGGTGAGGGCCCGGCCAAAGGCGTCGCGACGTCCCCGGCTGCCGTCCCCGTGCTCGTTCCCCATGGCCTTGCTCCTGGCCGTGAGCTTACCCAATACGTTTAAATCTGGTGGCTTAATGAATCCCACGTTGTTCAGCCTCTGCAACGTTAAAGTCCCATTGATCAGGGCCTTTTTATTTCCGAAATCAAAAAAGGGGAAAGAACATGCTAATTTAGCTTTGGTGTCAAGTTTTATTGGGAGTGCCATTTGTTACCGGCAAAGTACACTTAGGTTCCAATTAAATCTTTCTGGGCACATTTCATTTGACTGTATGACCCAAATAAGATTATTATATAAGCCTCTGCTCAACAGTTTAAAGCCTAATTTAATATTCTCTGTTCTTACTTGTAAGGGAGATATTATTTTAATTACAATATCTTTATTTTTTCTTTTTTTTCTTTTTTTTTTTTTTTTTAATAGCATGCAAAGCACTTAGCTACCAAGAACAGTGTAATGGTTTCCTAAATTTGATACGGCAGTTAGGTACAAAATATACCACCTTTTCTGTTTGTGCCACTGAAAACTGTTATTTTTTAACATCAAAATGGAAGTTTCCATGCTTCATTTTTAGTGGGGAGAAAAGATTTGAAGTCCCCTATCTGTTTTTTTTTTTTTTTTTTTAAATAGGGCACAGTTTGTGCCCTATTAACTTTCAAAAGATATTTATATTTTTATTGAGTTGAAAGCATACCATGTGGGGTAGAAAATTGTCACATTCTTTTCTGAAATACACGACTACCCAGATGTGTAATGTGATGCAAATGTGATTTGACCTGGGGCTGCAGAAACTTCGAAAATGAGAAGATGTCCATCCATACAGCTCCTAGAAAACTGCTCAGTGGGCTATTTGGGTTTTTTTTTTTTTAACATCTGGAATTATTTCCTAGTTTTGCAGTAGATTTAGTGTGCAGTTGAGAGCGAATTGCTTCTCTTCTGCCCTTCCCTATCCCTTTGACACGTGGCGTAGCGGCGTCATGTGCATTTACTTGCTCATCCAGCGGCAGTGTGGCCGGCGTGAGACGCTCCTCAGCTGTGGTTAGCCCTGGCCTGTGGCAGCAGAAGGCCTTGTACAACCCTCTCAAATGTCTTCCGAGCTCAGGACCTGGGCCCTGTTGACCCAAAACAGCCAGGTGTGTTTCCTGCCGGAGTGCAGCTGAATCTTGATGGAAACCCTATTCGTGTTTCAGCGGATCGTGGGGTTTCCACTTCGTCTTATGTTTGCCTCAGCTTGCCATGTGTAGTGTTGTTTCTTCCCTCCCTGCTCTGTGGGGCAGATTCTGCTTGGCGGATGGTACGAATCATTAGAAGAGTTTGCCCTAGCAAGCACAGAGATGTCCCAGAATAGCTTATCCCATCGCTGCAGCGCATCTCTGAAGCTCAGGGTGCTGTTAGTCTGCTGTTAGTTTGCTACGTGGTGAAAGGCTGTTGTTTTATTTCTAATGACTGGACAGAAATAAACCCTACTACGAACAGAGTTGACTCTGAGTGCAGAGTAATGCCGTTTGAGACACGAGAGAAATTCTTGCAGTGTTTACACGCCGCAGAAAAATGCCTCTGAAGCCGAAATACTCCTTCTGTGTATCCATGTGTATGATCTTGTTTATAGCTTGTTATCTGAACAGTCATCTGCTCAGTGAGCGCCTGATCTCGAAAGACGTGAAGTGCCGAGCGAGGCCGTGCCCTGTTTGGAGTTATCCACGTAAGTGGTTGCTCTTGGCCCTTTTGTACCGGTACCTGGAGCAGCCTGATGGCCAGTTAGGAGGGTTTTCCATGTGGGGGAATGTGAGTACATAAAGTCTCTGCTGCTATTTGGTTTTGTGCCAGTCAACGCAGGAAATATTTAAGATACTTTCGGAGTGCGGCCATTTTCTCCTCCCTATCTCTCCCATTTGAGAAACCTTCAAATGCAACCTGAGAGTTTACAGCAACGTGTTCAGTTGCTGATCATCTTCTGTTGTTCAGATGCTTCTTGTATTGATATTCTCTTCATCGCTTTTGGAGGGGGCTCTGACGTCTGATTTCTTGTTATATTTCCTGATAATCTGCTTCAGTTTTCCACATTCTTTCTTTCATCTCTTTTTTGCTTTATTTTAAAATATCTGTTAAAGTTCATATATTTTTAAAAACCTTTCCCTGGGCTGTTTTTCCTTTTCGTCTTACCACAAACTCCAACTAAAGCATTTTAAATTGCTTGGCATTGCTCATGTATTGTATGCATAACAACTGCAGCTGGATTGAAAAACTAAATATTCTTCTTTAGCGCTCGAAGGTATCAGAAAAGTTCTTGTTCTGCCCGGGTTTAAACCTGGGTTAGTGCCAGAGAGGAAGCGAGGAAGCCACTTGGGGTTTGAGTGGTTTGCGCTGCCCTCGCAGGGCCTGGGGCCCCTGGCGGGCAGGGTGGCTTCAGGTTCTTGTTTTATCTTCTCCAGACCTGGCTCTGAAGGTGGCCTCGCACCTCTCAGGTGAGTGACAACTATCAGTTGCCTCTTCGGCAATTCCTCCTCTCTGAAGAGGAAACTTCCTCTCCAACCTGAAAGGCTTTTCATATCAAAATGCTCTTGTAATTCTTGTTTTCCAGTCTCTTTTGTGACAGTCACTCTCCTCTGATGACTGATGGTTTGCAGGTAGGGGTGGCGTGGCCCAAGAACTTCAACCTGCAGGTGCTGCTCCGTCTGCTCGCAGACAAAAAGGCCAAATTGATCTGAGTTTGACAGCAGACCCCTTGCGACCTGCAATTCAAAGAAGAGGAAAGAAGTGATAGTGCCACGGAGCCCGTGGCTCAGTCTGCAGTAATGAGCTGTGTTTGCCCCACAGATTCTCCCTGTGCTGTCCCCAGCGAGCAGCTCTCTTTGGAGGGGCCGTTTCTCTTGACTGGCCCTCGGCTGCCAAGGGAGGAGTCTTGCTCATGAGGTAATGTGGCTGGTCAGAGAACTCGGCCCTCATCCTGGGCAAGAAGAACAGGGGTGATTGATAAATAAAGGCAAGATGTGTTAGGAGGAAGCTTCACCGTAGCATTATGTGAGCCGTCACCGAACCAAATACGTTTCTGATGTGCCAGCATGTGTCCTAAGGGTGGGCACTGCCAAGGAGGCAGCCGGCCCTCTGGCTGCTTTGCTGAGAGGCTGCCCTGGCTTTAGCTGGTATGGAGTGGACACGAATCTCACGGTGGCTTCAACTAAAGGCAAGTGAAGGTGCTGACGGGCTCCCGGCTGGTGGTGGTGGGCTTTCCGCGGTGCCCAAAGCAGCTTCATTTGTTTGACATCGACCACTGTAAATAGCTTTTAGATTATACAAAAGGATGATGCATGTATGCCCTGTTTGCTCTTAAACGCTCTTAAAGGTCTGGGTCAGAACAGTATTTGTTATTATTTGAGAAAGAGAAACAAATGTGGGGTACTTGGGGGATTTCCTTCTGATTTGACCAAGCTGCACCATGCAAGCTTTTCTTACTCCTTTCTTTGCCAAACTAAAATGTTTCTTAAAAAGCCTATGCTTATTTATATATCCTTCTCCCAGTATAATACAGCTGTGACCTGTAAAGGATGCAGAAATGAACTAAAACAGTGATACGTAATTCTCTTTAAATATGTGGTGACATTTAAGATGTAAGTCTTGAGAGCCAGAAGTTACACAAATTGTTAGTTCAGAAAATGGAAGATGGCTGAGATTGAAGTGGGACACCAGGCATCGATTTGCTTTTATGGATGTGAGAGAGAAGAGGCACTCAGATGTAATATTGACACTGAAATATATAAGGAAGGTTTTTCTCCATTATCTGTACTCTGTATTGTGTATCTTAGGCATATTCTTGCCATATGTGTTCCATTTCCAGAAGTTTGTATACATTACCTGCTTTTCATTCCAAACAATACACCATCTATTAGTGATTTTATAAGGAGTTGTTTCTGGGGAAAAGATCCTGTACAGAGCTGCCGGTAACTTGGATTCCTGCTCTGGCACCGTGCTCCACAGCACAACACACACCAGCTGCACGGGCGAAGGTGGGAAGCAGCGTGTCTGTCAGCGAGCGCCCGCGGCACCGCCGTGGAGGTGCCCGGTGCCGTGCACATCTTGCCGAGGAGCGTTACCAAGGCGTTCGGCTCCCAACGCAGCTCCCTCGGGAGACTGGCGTGTTAACCCTCTCTGTGCGCAGGGGGATGAGGCCTGAGGACAGCCTGGGGGGCTGCGGTGCCCCGCTGGGCCGGGGCACCTCGCAGGAGCCAGACGTGGTTTATGTTGAGTTTGGAGAAATGCAGGGGCTGAAATGCGAGGTGGAAACGCAGCGCTAAGTGCTGGGTGTCTTTGCACCAAAATGGGCACCTGTAGCACAGTGTGAGGTGAGCTGCTGCTGCTGCTGCTGCTGCTGCTGCTGCTGCTGCTGCTGGTGGGGCCAGCCCCCCCAGGAGAGGGCCCTGTCGCCGCTTGGCATGCAGCAGGCAGCACGCGTGGAGCAGCGCCCCGCGTGCCACATGGAGCTGTGGGCCAGAGGGAGCGGAACCGAGGCTTTCCCTCCCTGGCACTTGTGCGGGTCTCTTGTGCCCCTCTTCTGCGGTGGGCAGGTTGCGCTTCCGAACGGGACCAGCAGCGGGGCTGCCCCGGGGCGTCCTCGCAGGAAGCTGCTGGGTGGGTGGGTGCTTGGCCTGCAGCGCACGGGCTGCAGCCTTCCCAGTGGCGCCGAGAGAGAGAGGCACCGTCGCACAGAGCGGTACCTAAACGAGCAGCCGCCGCAGCGTTGCTGGTCTCCACGCTCACCTCCCTCTCGCTTTCTTTGAGTTGCTTATGCTTGATGGGTACAATTGATTGCAATTGTGAGAGCTAATTTTAGTTCATAAATTTTATGATGGAAGCCTGCCAAGTGTTTGTGTAATGGAAGATAACAGCAGCGCGGAGTGCGGTGCAGGGAACGCTTCTTTCCTTGCTCCAGCCGAATGCTGGTAACCATTTCATGGTCTGATATATACACAGATATTGTCTGCACAGAGCCAATTAGCCAGTTTTCTCAAAGAAGGTCTCCCCCTGGGAAAACAGAACAAGAGTTTAGGGAATTGTAATTAATTTTAAGAACAAGCTGAAATAAATGCTGGCGATAGTGATCACTGGCTTAGTTTTAGTCTACCACCAAAACCAGTTGAGCTCATTTTTAGCCTATGCATGATGTGATAAAGGGTAAATATCACTGCTCTGATCTTAGGAAAGAAAATGCAACGTGTTTAGATTATGAAATTAAGCATGGGCCTGTTGGTATGTAGATCTGGGCCCTTAGAAAATGTCCGTGATAGCTATACCGTAGCGTGGCTAGTGTCAGGACCTGCAGGGTGAGTAGATGGAGTTGCCGCAGGATGAGCATCACACCTTGTTCCCAAGCAAATTGGTAATTTGGGGAAGAATTTCCTTTACATGTCCCTTTTCCATATATGCTGCATTCCGGATTGCCCTGGTGACCTTTGGGAGCATTTTGAAGGACTTTCTTCTTCCAGGAGCTTTTGGATAGTGAGGAGGAACAAGTTTGAACTGATGCTGAGGATGTGAAAAGTACAATATGGGTTAGTGGTGTTCAAGGCTTCATGGGACAATTTTTACTTCATTTGGAAAAGAAAAAGGTTATTTAAAAGATTGAGCTTATCTAATAGATTTAGTCTTGGCACTGAATTAGGTGAGCTCATTGGTAAAATGAAGTACCAAAACTGATTAGAAGTCCTGCTATTTCTCTCCCATGGGAATTTAGCCTCTCGATGGTCTTTTATATTTTCAATACAGTTGTGTTTAATCAAATGTGTAAGACATTGATTACATACATCACAATTTAACTTCAAGCTAAGATCCCTTTGTACATTTAACCTGATCATCCTTCTGGAGTTATTCACAGATGTTAGTTTTGGTAAAATCAGAGCCAAAAATGGCAAGTGGAAGATCCATCTTCTTGAAATCAGCTCTTTCTTTCATCTTGGGTTTGGATGTTTTTAGTTCAGCACAGTACTACATGGGCTTTATTTAAGGACATGGCTTGTCCCTTGAAAAATGTCTTTAAAAAGGATAAATAAGGATAAGGATTAAAAGGATAATGTGAAACATTTTGCGTCTATTACAAAAGGAACTTCAGTACATTTTTCTAAAATGAGGAACGAGCAAATTGCATCTGCTCAATGTGGGAGTGACATTTCAAAATCCCCGTGGCAGCTGCACCATCAAACTCATCTCTCCTGCTGGTGCTGAGTAGCGGGCCCTTTCTAGAGCCCAACCACCCCGATGGAGAAGGCTGGCAAGAGGTACAGGCACCTTCGGGACTGAAATACAACAGAGCCTGTGGTATTTACCCCTGTGCAGGGTAAATTTTGCTTTCTGCAGGGGAGCGAACATCCAAGCTTTCTGTCCTTAACCAGATGTCTGGGGAGAAGAGGGGATTGTGGAGTCAGGGTATCACACGTGATCAGCAAGGACAGTTCTGTCCTCCCGAGGGCAAGGAGACAACCCCGCGGTCGGCACCGGCGGGACGTTGGTGGCCGCAGCCGGTGGCGCTGCTCTGAGGGCCTGGCTCTGGTCGGGGCGTGAAGGAGCCCGGCCCCAGCCTTGGTCACCCGCCTCCAGTCTCCAGATTTCCTGAGAAGAGAGAAAGAAGAGGAGAGCTGTCATAAATGTCTGCAGTATTCACCCTCTTCTGTCTCCCCCCCATTGAAGGAGATCCCAGCGTCAGGAAAAACATGGAAAAAGATTCTGAGCGCTAAGAGCACCTTTGCTGTTGGCTGCTATTTGTTAGATTTCAGGTGATCCAATATTGGTAGGTGATAGAATAGCGATGTTCCCTTGTTTTAAGCAGTTACAATTATCTACTTTTGTCTCATGTGATGCCTTTTTACATGACAGTTTTCACCAGTTGATTCCTTGGTGTCTTGCAAAAGAAGACCTTTGATGGAGGATCTCTTTTGGTTTTGAGAAGTGAAAGGCCACGCCAAAGGTTGCAGTGGAGCTGCAGCAGGGCAGGAAAGAAGGCTTCTCCTGTGCCGCCAGCTGCACAACACAGTTTCCAGTTCTACTGTTCATTCTGCTTCCAAAGAGATGGTAGCATCACAGATTAATTTAGGTTGGAAGGGGCTCTCTGGAGCTCATTTGGTCCCAACTCTCCCTCAAAAAAGCATTTACAAGCATTTTTATATAAATGTGTGTGTGTATAAGCAGTAATCTTGCATGTGTATCGCATTTTGGTTAATATTGTGGCACATGTTGTGGAAGGATTTATTTGTAGCCTTGGACCAGAAGCACTGTGCTCAGTCCTGTGTAAACACTTCCAGATCTCGCGGCCCACCATAAAGAAAGCAGTTGCATGGAGTGGGAAAAAGGGGCTTTAGAGAAATGTTACATGACAAATATTAAGTCTGAAGGAAGGGAAAGGCTGGACAAGGGCACAGAGAAAACAATTTTGGAAATGTTGCAAACAGTGAAATGAAAGGCACAGAGCCAAGGACAGGGCCAGGAGACAAAAGGAGCAGTACTGAAAGAAAGCGAGCAGCGGCACAGAGGCTGATTGGAAGTGAAGGCCGAAAGCACAAGCAGTGAGGAGCCTGCTGCATGTGAGCCCTTCACATGTAGATTTGCAGGAATTTAAGACCAGAAAAGTAGCTTTGATCGGCTACTGCTGTGACTCCTGACCCTTGGTCCAGGTGCCCCTGGGAGCCCATGACGTGCTGGGCGAGGGCATCTGCAGACGGTACCTGCAGAAGCCAGTTCACGTTGCTGGGAGCACAGGTGAGCGTGTTTAGCCAGGAGGCATCGCGACGAGGGCCGGCCCTTGCGCTGGAGAATCTCTTGCAGGACTGTGGGGGAAGGCCTTGACGGGGCCTGGCCTGGCACGTAAGGCAGGGCACGGTGCCGGTGCTTCCCTCCGGGGCTCCGAGCCTCACGCTGGGGCTGCAGGGGGTCCGGGCGCCGCGCGTCCTGCAGAGGCCGCGTGTGGCCGGGGGCGCCCGGGTGATCCCCAGAGCAGCCCGTTCGCGAGCGCCGCGAGAGCGCTGCGGCGTTAGTCACGTCGCTGCCCGCGCCGCGCCTGCCCTGCGCACGAGCCGCAGCGCTGGAATCTAAACCTGGCAGCAAGGCGGGAATCTGGCGAGAGGGATTCTGGCCCCTTGCCTGGCACTGGTGCCATGCGGCGGCCCCAAGGAGTGGGGGTGCCGCTGGCCTCACCGGGAGGCTGAGATGAGGCAGTGGGGCCAACGCAGCATGGAGGCAGTGGGTTGGGAAGGGGGAGCGATGGCGGGAAAGGGCATGTACCTCGTGGTGTGGGGCTGGTGCTGCCCTGTGTGTGGGAAGGGTGGCCCGAGCCGCATGGGAAAAATCCCTGGCTCATGAGAGGTGTCCGATGTGTCAGCGCCTGTGTTGAGGGCTAAGCCCTGCCTCAGCTCAAGCCTCGCTTCTCCCAAGGCTTAGGACTTCCTAAGCACAGCACGGGGTTAAGCACCACAGTGTAGTTCCTAAGTCGAGCAACCAGGAGGAAAAGGCCAGTGTCTGAGGAGGGATGGGGGTGTCTGAGGAGGGATGGGGGCGCATGGAGAAGGGAGGCTGCAGCTGCAGGGGTGGCCTCACCTGGAGGTGCCGCCCGCCCTCAGTGCCTTTCCAGGGAGCTCCGAAACCCTGGCCAGCCTCCCTGGGGAGCTGCGGGCACAGGGGGAGCCCTGGGCAAGACGGGGCGGATGCCGGCAGGACCGTGGGAAGCCGCGGGTTCCCCGCCGGGGCCGTGGGGCCGGGACCTGCCCCAGGGGGCGGTGAGGAGCGTGGTGGGGCCTGTGGGCTGAGCAGGGCGGTCGCACTGCAGGACAAAGAGCCTGTCTGTGGGCTCGTGGAGAAGGGCCGGGAGAAGGGAGAGGAGGAGGGTGAGGAATGAGTGGCGGAAGCGGTGGGGTCACGGGGTTGGGGGCCGTGCAGGGCGTACCTTGCAGGCAGCCTGCTGGCCCTGCGGAGCCACCGGAATGAACCCAGCAGGAAAGGAGGGCTGAGGGCGGTGGAAAATGCTGCACAGCAACATAGGCTGCGATTATCCCCAGGCACATTGTGGGCTTTTGTTTTTTCAAATAGGGTACTCTCCTTCCTGAGACAAGGGCTCGGGTAGTTGAAGTGGCTCCTTGTGCAGTGGGGTGCTGTGCTCACAGGACACGATGCGATGTTTCCCATGGATGCTGAAGCTGAAGCAGCGAGTCCTGCTAGAGACTTGGTGGAGAAAAACAGAACAAAACACACAAGCAAAACAGAAGCTGTTCTGAGCTGCATTCGTGCTCTTGTGGGACTGTGGCTTGGGCTGACTGCAGCGTATTCCCTGGGGTGCCCCCCATTTCTCTGGACCTGCTTTTCACATAGAAATAAAATGACCTTTTTGAGAGTCTGGATGATCTCTTGTGCGTCAAGCCTGAGTTGCTGTTGAAGGGGATGCTCTTGTCCCACCTCCCCTTTCCTGGGCCACGTGTTCCTGCCACATTGCTTGCGCCAGCACCAGCTCTCCCAGGGCAGTCTGGTCAGGTGGATTAGCAGCCTGACCCGGCTCCAGAATTACGTGGTGTCCATGGGTGTGTTTGGGGGCAGATCTGCCCCCTGATTTGACTGCTATGTGGGTGCATCCCTCATGCTAACAGTGACAGAGCTAATACTGACAGTGCATCCTGAGTAACATCTCATCTCTTCCTGTTTTAATATTACTATGACTATCTAGTAGGTGGTGTTATAAATACAGATACAAACACCTTGTGGATCCCTCTCACTGTCTTTCCTTTCTTCTCTATGTTTCAATTAGTGGTACCTGAATAGAGCTGCTGCAATGCAAGTAAAAAGCACCTGGAACTGTAAATAGTACCTTAATAGATGTAAATAATGAGTAAAGATTGGGCTGGGGAGCATTTCTAGAGAGAGCTGGTTGTCCCATGGTTGCAGCATTTGAACTGCTGAGAGCTGCATATTGAGAAAGCCAAGCTGATATTCTCATGGAGATAGAGCTGTCTCACCAGCGAATGTCATATAGCCAGGGTTTAGACTTGCTAATAGTGACTACAGTATAAGTTGTCAAGAATGTGTTGGAGGTGTGATATGAGGGGAAAAATGGGATGAGCTAAGAGGCAGATCTTGGACAATAGCGCAGAGCGGGGTTCAGCAATAAAACAGGGAGGAGACGTCTCCAGCAGGTGAGTGGCAAAACAGCATTAAAACAGGTTTTTGTTATTAGATGGAGCAGATGATCCAAGAAATGCAAATATATATCATGGGAAATAGGCGGGTTGGAACAGCGCACTTGGAATAAATGAAATGAGTGTTTTAGCTCCAGTCTTTTTATGAAGGAAGTGGACGTCTCGCTGAGAGATGGAGTGAGCTGTGTGGTGGTTCAGGTTGCTGACAAGAGCAGCGAGTTTGCATGAGTAGGACCCTGGTCTCATAAAAGGTCATGGGCAGCTGGAAATACTCCTAAGGTAAGTGCAGTTTGGCTGATAAGAGTAAAAAGCAGAAGAGAGTAGAGTTGAGTGGCTGCCTGTCCCTGTTCTTGGAGGCGCGGGGGCTCGCGGGCTCTGCTCCCTGTGCTCTTCTGGATGGGCTCTTGGTTTGCTGGGCTCTTGCTGCCCTCACATCAGCAGGGACCCTGGTCGTCCTCACAACGTGACACGGGTTCCTTCCGCTCTGTTTTCTTCAGGAGGCAACCGAGCGGCCCCCTTGATTGTGCAAGTTGTATAACTGAAGTGGCTCAGTGACAGAGCGCCAGGGAAAAAGCGTAACCGGCTCTTCCCAGTGCCTTTCCGAGGGTGGATAATGAAAAGCTGAGCAAGGAAGCTTGACTGTTGGTGTGGTGTGAGCTACGTGACGGCTGCTTTTCTTTCCAGATCTGCTGCAAGATAGGAGAAGCATTTGGATGTGACCTGTCTGTAGCCTGAGATAATTTCTGCACTGGCAAACACAGAGATAAAGCAACGGAGAGCCGAGAGCTAAATCTTTCCTGTACAAATGCTAGGAGCATATGTAATAGGATTGTTGAATTGGAGATACATGTTTTTAAGGATAAGTACAGTATGATGATATTGTACTGTCACTGCCATTCTTAAATTATAATAGAGACTGGGGATTTACAGTAGTTGTGGGGGTTTCTTGGCTTTCGCTATTGACTTCTAGAATAGCAAAAGAAAGGGAAAGGGAAAAGCTTTTGCAGAAAAATACAAATAGAGCTCTGAGAAGGCTAGAGTGTGAATGGAGGAGAATTCTGGATGGAGAAAGCGAAAGAACTCTCTGACCTTAATATAGCAAGATATTGAAGATTTCTGTGTACAAAATATACAGGTAAGGAAGCTTTTGTCTATGGATTTTTTGGCAGAATTCTGGTTAATTTATATGGAAAAGCATGTATTTGTTGCTGCTTTCCTAAAAGTTTTTCTCATCTGTTATATTTTTGTCTGTTTTATCTGCGGAGCGCCCAGGAAGCGGGAGCTTCTGTGTGCCTGTGTTCCCCGGCGTGGCGTGCGTTTGTTCCTGCCGCCTACGAGCCCTGGCTCCAGGGCTTGCCCGTGAGGCCAGCCTCTCTTGGTGCTCCTCAGCAGTCTGGGAAGCCTGGCGCTCCCGGGACTTGGCTGGCTTGGGAGCCCCCGCTCTGAGGGAAACCTGTTACGGGTTGGTTTGACGCACGGTCCAGGCTGCTGTCACTGGGGCTCTCCTGCTTTTAAACACGAGAGGAAGGGGGTAGCCACGCTGGAAGGAGCCACTTTGGGGCAGTCCTCTGTGGTGCTGCAGGGTTTTGCTGGGGTGAGGAGGAGGGTTTTGGTGCGTGTGCTCTGTGAGGACGCGCTGGTGTTTCCTGTCAGCATGAGCAGCGAGTGTGTCTAAGCGGCAGTTTAAGTTCTCCAGAATTGCTGCTTTAGTCTTGCAGGGACAGAGGCTGGATTAAAGCCAGCTGAGCCTCTTCCTTGGGCTTCCTGTAGCCCTTCCAAAGGCAGCACGAAGCAGCCTGTTGTGCTTGGCCCCAGGGCTGCCCTGGAGGTGGCTGGTAGAGGTGGGGAGCGGGGCCCGTGGGTGTTTGTGGCGGGAATCCGTGAGCAGCCGCGTCCCTGTGTGGGTGCAGGCAGAGGGCAGCAGGACGGGCAGGGTCCCGGTTGTGGGGCCGCCGGGGACACCCGCCCCACGTGCGCTCCTGCTCGCGCCACCGCTGCCCCGCGGGTCATTGCTGGTGGGAGCTCCCCTCATTTCTGCTGCCTTAACGCTCTCAAAGTCCACCAGACAGCTGGAAAGAGGCCTTCACAATGGAAAACCTTAAATACAAACGCAGGCTTTTAATAACAGCGGAGCGGCAGATCTGGCTGCTATTAGGATTATCTAATGTTATTATCTAAAATGTTTTGGTGTTATTAATATAGATTTTAATATTATCTAATGCTATTATCTAAAATGTTTTGGTGTTATTAATATAGATTTTAATAATAGCAGAGTGACAGTTCTATCCGTAATTAGGATTAAAACTGAAAAATTTTAGACTTCCCAATCAATATCCTTTGTGTGTGTAATACATGTATAATTTCTGCAAAGGTAACTAATCTGCAGGCAGTCCCCCTAAACTCCTCAGAAACGCCACCTCTCTGCCACAGACTCGTGCTCCTGCCAGGTCCTCCTTGCTCCAGGAGATGTGTAGCGGGATCCTATTTTGAGCTGGCGATCTATTTACTTTTTGCTAAGAGAAAGTAATGACCCACAGAACGTAAATGAGACGGGTGGCACTTTGTGTCAACGCCACGAGGCTTCTTGCTGGCCCCAGGGTCAGCAGAAGTGTCGTTCCAGAGGAGTGAGTGCGGGTCAGGGCCCCGCGCCGGCTGTTTGAAACTGCTCTCGCACCTCGGGAATGAGAAGTGGTTGATGATAAAAACGCCTCTCCGACAGAGCACACCCTTTGGCACTGGAATTCTCCTTGCTGCAGGTAGGGGCCGTCGGATGTATCCCAGGCCCTGGGCTCCCTGCTGATGGGATGGGGACATTGGGAGCCCTCCTGCCTCATGCGGGCGGCCTACCAGTGCCAGTGACGGAAGCCTCCTTTCTGAGGGAAGGCAGAGGAGGGAGGCTTTTCCCACTGGAAAGCCCTGGCGAGGCGCTGCTCACGGCTGGCTGGTGGCAGGAGCGCCCCACGGCGCCGCTCTGGTGTCGCCTGTGGGCCCGCAGCCGCGCAGCGCGGACCAGGCTGCCCTGGTGCAGGGAGGTGTCGCAGAGCACAGGGCTGCTCCTAAACAAAGATCAGGGCGCTGCCTGGGCTTCCCTTTGTGGGTTGGGACAGCTACGGCGTTTTCCTCCTGGTGGGCACGCTGGAAAGAAGCTCCCTGCAGGAGAGCTGGCAAAGGGAAGGGAGGGAGTCCTGCCTCTAGAACTAAGTCTTTTTGGAACAACTCATATTTTTAAAAGTTTCCTTTAAGGATTCTCTCATTCTGATGGATCAGTGCTCCAGGCTTGGGAGCTCTAGCTCTCAGCAGGTCCCTCTGCTCCTTTGCAGCTGCAGAGCTGTTGGACTGTAGGTAATATACTGTTAATTAGCAAAAGGCGATGCACATTGAATTACCAACACATGCAACGGCAGCAGGATTTTAATTGCGTGGCTCATCCAGAACGCAGGTGCTTCCTTTCTGGGTTTAGGTTACTAAATTCATCAGGACTTTCCAGCTTCTTGCACTTTAAATTCCCAGGTCCTAGAGAACAAAGTCATTTTCTCAGCTTTGGAGGCTGACATCTGCTTACAGAGATTAAGTGTGTTCCTGTAGCAGTGGGCCTGGATTTTCTTGGTAGAATGGGATATATTTAAGAGCATATTACATCCCGGTGCAAGTTCCAGCACTCAGATGGAAATTGCTTTGTGGGTTTGGAGCGAAGCATGTTAGAACCTGCTTTTGTATTTGACAGATGTCTGATGATGTTACGTAATCCGTAATATTTAGACTTTGAGACTACTTTGGAGGCATTCGGTGTGTTGCTTTTGGTTGAACTGTAATGGCAGGCTTTCTTATTTTTGTTTCCCTCACATTGAAATAGAGAATCATCAGCAAACATTTATTCAAAACCGTGTTTTGAGATGGAGTGAAGACACCTGGCCAGAAAGCATGAGCACAGAAAGTCTCAGTTTGACTGCTCAGGTAGTCATCAGTCAACTCTCATTTCAAATTTCCACGCAGCACATGGTGATAATTTTCACAGAGAACAAGTGACCTTATATTACACTCTAAAGCTTTCTTAATTCAGTACTCCCTTTACTGGTCAGTGAGAGCCACTGTAAACTGAATTTGGCCCTCAAATTCAGTTTTGCTGACAACATACAGTGTAGAGCCAAGGTTTGTATAAAACTCAAGATAACAGAAATGGTACAATTAATTAAATCCAAATCCAGGGAAAAGACTGGCTCTGGATGCACATTCCCCACAAATACCTGCAACCCCAGATAGGGTGCTCATAAGCGCCTGGAGTCCCCCTGACTGTAAAGAAGAGTGAACCCCCCTTAATGGGTTTTGTGCCTCTGGCAGGACACAAACAGCAAGGAATCCTGAGAAGCGCTGTGGATTCAGTTGCTACTCTCTGATGCTAATAGGTTGCTGTGATGTTTGTAAAAAAGAAAATGTCTGGTCAGCTCCTTAGCTGCCACAGTTTGGCAGAAGTCTTTGCAGGTAATGAGGGTTGTGGAGATTAACACCAGCTGGGCATCTGGCTTAGCCTGTTAAGTTGATTTGGTAGTTTTACTCAGGTTGCAGAAGCTACATGGGACAACAAATATGTTTCCCGGCTATCCGACTTACTTACTCTCATCATGTCCTTGAGCAACAACCATCACTTTTTGGGAAGTGTCTTACTCGCATTGTTGCTTCTTCAATCTGCCTTCCTCTGGGCTGTGTATTTGTCCCCTCATTTTCCTAGGACAATGCTGAATAGTGCTGAAGAGGATGAGTGGTCTCTTACAAATAAAACTGTTAAGACTTCTCCGCAGTAAGTAATGTGTAGTGAAATGTTTATACGAAAAATCATGTCAGCAGCTGCATCTTTTATCAAAGAGGGTATATTCAGAAATGTTTACAGAAACATGACAGCACTAAATCTGGGTAGTTGGTCACTAATCTTTGCAAAGATGTAAAGCTGATTTGAGGGAAAGAAAATTCCCCTGAGGCATCCTGTAATTTGCAATATATGTATGATGCAGACTTTTAAAAGCTCCTCTGCTGCCCTTATTCTTCTCCACACTTCCTCCGTGCGGTCACTCCAAATTGCTGCCAGCTGGCCTGTTTGTCACGTGTGTTTGTTTGTACTGCTTCTAATTTTTGACCTTTCAAAGAGACAGACAAAATCTGTGGCTTATGCAAATCTTTGCGTCTGCAGCCAGCCTACAAGTGGGAAGGCAAAATACACTAAGTTTAAACCACAGAAGGGAACAGATTCTGTTCGGAAACGCCCGCTTATTGACCAACAACACGAGCACGTGTGGAGATGAGTTGGAAGGTGGCTGCTATGCCTGAGGTTTTCTTAGCTCCCTGTTGCCTTCTACGCTTACTTCAGGCATCAGAATAGGTCCCTCATGATATATTTTCAGCCTGCCAAATGTGACCTATTTTGTTTGTTCTAGGGTAAGTTTTTTAAACACAGTGGTTTTGTGGTGTGGCACATTTATAAAGACAAAAATGTAGTATCTTTTTTCTGAGTTTTGTAGAGAATGAAGAGTGAAAGCAGAAGGCTGGTGCAGCAACAGCCTGTGAATGCCCAATGTGTGGATACCTGAGAGGACAGTCAGCCAGTTAAAACAATGCAGTTGTGAACTGGGGTGATATTTCCCATTTCCCTGGAGTGGAAGCACATGTGGTGTAGGACGGATAATGAAATGTTATGTTTGTTATATTGAATATGTTAATTCTGCTGGTGCGGTAATCCCTGGGCTCCAATCTACAGCGAGGCTGACATTTATGTTATAGGGAGGTGCGTACACATTTATTGAGGACATGGGCTGTCGGCACATCTAGGAATCCAATATAAAAGAGCAAATGTGAAAGGTTTCCTTTTCATGCTCTTTTCTCTCCCGTTCCTTCATTTCAAATATTGCCTAACTGGAAGGCACTGATGCTGTGGAAGCTTTTGTGCCTTCTGCAGCCAACTCCAAAGCGAATCCCTCTTTAGCGTGAGCAGGGGGATCCAGGGGCTGGGGCTGCAGGGACGGGACATGCTCGCGCAGCCCTTCGTCTGAAGTCAAGGCTGTGTCTAAGGCTTTTGCTGAGCTAGGATGGGCCATTTCCCAAGGCTGCCAGAAAGGCTTTGCTGTGCCTCGCCTAACGAGAGGCAGCCAGGAGTGAAGGTCACTGGCAGCCCATGGAGCGCAACTCCAGCAGGATTCCCTGCCCTCGCTCGCCCCGGCTGTGCAGAGCCATCTTTTCCTCAGCTCACTCATCAAGGATGTCCCTCAAGGGCTTTGACGGAGGTGAGAAGTCCTCTCGCAGTCTGGGGCTTCCTACTGCTGTCTGATCCCATTCTCTGCCAGTTCATTGGGATGATTTATCCCAGTGCCAGGAAACCAGTCACTTGCCAAGTCTTTCGGACTCTGTTGAAGCCTGGCTGAAGAAAGGGATGAAGTTTAATGACCTGTTTTGCGAAATCACACAATCACAAAGGGCTGAGGTCAGAAAGGACCTCTGGAGATCACCTAGTCCAAGCCCTCTGCTCCAGGGTCCCCTGAAGCACGTTGCACAGGACCCTCTCCAGGTGGCTTTTGAAGATCTCCAGAGAAAGAAAGAAGGAAACTCCAGAGCCTCTCTGGGCAACCTGTTCCAGTGCTCTGTCAACCTCACAGTACAGAAGCTTTTTCTTATGTTCGAACAGAAATTCCTGTGTTTTAGCTTGTTCCCATTGCTTCTCCTTTTGCTGGCTATCACAGAAAAGAGCCCAATCTAGCACTTTACAACCTCACTTTGGATATTTATTTATATGCATTTTTAAGATTCCCATCTCCATCTTCTCCAGACTGGAAAGTGCCAGCTGTCTCAGCCTTTTCTCATAGGAGGGGTGCTCCAGTCCATTCATCATCTTAGCAGCCCTTCACTGGACCTGCTTCAGTAGCTCCACGTCTCTGTTTTACTGCAGAGTGCAGCTCATCGTGCTCCAGATGTGGCTTCACCAGGCCAGGGCAGAGCAGAGCAGGAGGATCCTCTCCCTGCTCCTGCTGGTGACTCTCTTCCTAATGTATCCCCGGCTGCCGTTTCCCTTCCTGGCCACAGAGGCACCTTGGTGGCTCATGGCCACCGTCACGTCACTGATCAGTTCTTTTTCAGCAGCTATGGAGTTGTGCCTTCTGCTGTGGATTTTAGCGCTACTTCACATGCGTTGTGCAAGAAGATGTCCCAGTAGATGCCACTCTCAGGACCAGCCAGAGGTGCAGCTGAGACCGATGACAGCAAGGAGGAGGAGGCAATTCCTTGGAGAGGTCCTGCCTGGATCCCTCTTGGAAGATTGCAGCAGCCCTTAGGTTTTGCATATCTTTTATTCTGCTTTAGCGGAGTATTTCCAAGACCTTCATCCACGGCAGGTGTAGAGGGTGCCCCTCTGCCAGGCTGCGAGGTTTGCTGTAGGGCCCATCGCGGGTCACTGAAAGCAGGGAGAAGCCGGGCAGTTACTGCGGCTTTGGACCCGCCTGGCCTCCCTGCAGCCCAGCTGCATTTCTCTAAGCCCTGAAACGTGGAGTGTCATCAAGAGAAGTTTGCAGAGCTCCCTGACCGCTGGGCGCAGCTGCAGTGGGGAAGTTGGCCCAAGTTGCACAGGTTATTTCCTCAAGCACAGCATTCCTGACGCACTTATGCTTAAAGCACCTGACGACTGTTATAGTGCAAGTAGTACACTTGATTAAATCCAGTTATTTAATTGCTCTGCAGCGTATTTCTGTGCTCTTCCTGCCATTGCCCTATTTATTGCCAGTTTAACACATACCCCCCACTATTCATTCCATTAATATCCACTGGATATTAATAACATTTTTATGGGAGGGGGAACAGAACAGGAGGGAAAAGAAGGTTGGTAGCACAAACTTACGTAGAGAAGCACCTGTCCTGATACACTGATATCTCCCAGTGTTTCTTAAAATTGGAACACTTACAGCAGGCAGCATGCCCGTTAGACTCCCAGTGTTATGTTTGATCACAAATCAGACTTCAACGTGCTAACAACTTCAAACTGTTTAAGTAACAGGCAAATACTGAAAAGATACAATAAAAAAAATAAAAGGAACAGGCAGGACTTTAAAAAGAGATTAAAAAAGTATAGAAGAGGAAAATTAATCAGTGGTTCTAAAACGATTATGATTTTCAAAGTACAAGATTTTTTTGCCAGTAGAAGAGACTGTCTTTGCCCTTGAGCTTGCTTAAGCAGTTAATCTATATATGAAATCTTAGTCTGAAAAAGATTACTCAGAGGAAGCTGTGCATCTCTGAGCGTATAAAAATGTATATTTGTGCAAGCAGAAAGTGGCAGCAGGCTTCCAGGCCGCGTGCTCAGATCAGGACCTCGATCCCAGCCTTCCAAAGGTGAGCATGCAGGGTCCTGAGTGTGTGGCCTGGGAGTTAGGCCACCAGTTTCCGGGTGACCTCGTGGGAGCAGGGCCTCGTGTCATCGTCACAAACAGCATCTCCTTTGCTTGCTTTGCCTGTCACGGGATGTGCCCTTCTTCCAAATCACAGCAAATGCAGGATTTGGAGACTGTTTTCTTTTGAATGTACTGGTATCAACAGAAAGCAAAAAAAAAAAAAAAAAAAAAAAAAAAAAAAAA